>CAUYSK010006520.1:0-38341 GCA_963575035.1 Avahi laniger
CCTTCCCTTCCCTTCCCTTCCCTTCCCTTCCCTTCCCTTCCCTTCCCCTCCTTTCCCTCTTTCTCCCTTCTTCTCCCTCCTTGCTTTCCAGATTTATTTCCCATGATTTTCCTTCAGCATTTAACTGTCGTTCTAGGATTCTTTCTAATTATACAGTTTAGGATTGAGCAGTTTGATCAGGAACTAAGCAGACCCTAATCTAACATGCTTTCAAAAGGTGATGCTAAATAATATCATTATATATTTTGACTCAGATACTTAGAGTAACTGCTCTGTTATAGCCACATCTTTAAGTATTTTGTATACTTGGAAGAACTTTAGTTAACACTGTTACCCTTTATGATAACTAATAAAATAATTTGAATTTTTTCCAAACATCCTGTATCTCTATTAATATTTAAACTTGTAATGAAAAAAATGAAATCAGGGTCTTCTGAAGGTAAAGTGAGAAGAAAAATTGGTTGAATTTTAAAATCAACAATTTTGCATTTGACAGTGTTGTCATTTTAGGAAGCTAATTAATAGTCTTTAACTATATTAGTTTCAACTTTTGGAGACATTTTTAACATAAAAATGATATTCCCTTTGTGTGAAAACTTGAAATCATAATCATAAGTCTTCTGTATGTTTTACATTGACTGATTAAAGTATGTTTATTGAACAGCCGTTGAACTATGAAGTCAATCGCCAAGTTGTTTTACAAATTGGTGTACTTAACGAAGCACAATTCTCTAAAGCAGCAAACTCACAAACTCCTACAATGTGCACTACAACTGTCACTGTTAAAATTAAAGACAGGGACGAGGGCCCTGAATGCAATCCACCAGTAAAAGTAATTCAGAGTAGAGATGGCATCCCGGCTGGCCAACAACTCCTTGGATACAAAGCGCTGGACCCAGAATCACGCAATGGGGAAGGCTTAAGGTAACTTACTTTTCAAAAAGCTCCTTAATTTTAATTGTGATGTAAATTGATTTTAAATTTAGGAAAGTTTCTATGTATTTTTCAAAATGACAAATTTTAAGATTATGTTCCCTCTTTGGTTTGATCATTTACATTTGGTTTCTAAAAATTAGGTATCAGAAGTTCAATGATGTAGATAACTGGTTTGAAATTAATGAACATACTGGCGACTTGAGAACTCTAAAAGTATTAGACAGAGAATCAAAATTTGTAAAAAACAACCAATACAATGTTTCAGTCGTTGCAATGGATGCAGGTGAGTGCCATTTTCTAGAAATAAAATATAACTATATGATATGTTTTTAAGAAATCTTGGGGTGAAATCTGTTTATTTTCAGATCAATATTTAATTCAAACAATATTTGCATTATTAATGCTCATTTTCTTGGATACTACCCAATTTAGGTTCCAGCGCATCAGTAAGGCAAAGCTATGAGGTGGTGAATAGCTAAAGTCTAAGGTTTCAAAGACCTTATATGTTATTTAATTTCTGCTGAGAAAAAGGTGGTGTACTCACAGGGATCTCCATGCTTTTCAGAATTACAGGTTTAAATGATTATGATTTGAATCTGCTGAAAGGGTTCAATCTACCTAAAAGGAGTTGGGTTCAAGATAGGTTTGTTCTCAGCTCCTCTTAATGAAGAACAAATCATTTATCCTACTTCTTAAAGAAATGATCAAATAATGACTCAAGTCTTTTGCTGTGGTTTGCAATTTCTCTCCAAGGTTAATACTAGAACTTATTCTATAAAGAATGTCTTCCAAATATAGTAAAGTCATGATCTTGAAACCCTTTTAAACATATACTCCTATCAGTAAATGCTTTTAATAAATATTTAAATATGTATTTATAAATATGTTTAAAAACATTTGCTAGTATGTCTATATATACGTACTACTATGCTAATATATTGTATACGCCATAAAAATACGCAAAATAGACAAAGAGAGTGATAAAAAATGAAATTGACACTGTTTCATTTTATCATATTAATTATGTATTCACCCATTTGAGACAAATTACCATAAATAATAACGATAAATGATCTTGGACTCTTATAACACAACCTATTCTTTTGACTGTCTGTCTAATCCAAGAAGATTTCCACTGTTTTTATCTACATATGCTGAATGTTCCAGAACAAACTGGCTGACACAGCAGTGCTATAGTTTTCTCCTGTAGAATCATTGAATTTCTTTAGAAGGAATGAGGAAGGGTATGAATAAATACATATCAAATTCCATGGAAATTAACACAAGTTGAAAGTAAATAGTGATAATTTTCATGTTTATTCATTTTGTCCTTTGTTACTTTATAATAAAATACAGATGTTTTCTCAGATATTATACTTCTACATTTTCCTATGTTTTAAAACAGAAGCCACATTTACTAAAAGAGAGACAAAGGGTTAAGGTGCCACTTGCTTACAATTTATATGGGAAAGGCAAGCTGATTCATACATGAATCTACCCCATTTAGGTTTTTTCTTACCTTCTCTCTCAGTCTTGACCCTTTCCTCTTGCCTTTGGAATGAAAATAATGTGTTGCACATCCTAATTAGTGAGGTGACTGATTTTAAGAACTGTTCCCATGAGCCCAAAACATTCAGATTTTGAAAATCTGAAACCTCCTCTGAAAGAAAACCTTCATGTGAATATCACTACTTAATCACCTGCATGTGATCCTTCTTTTCTCTTGATACCTCTCACACATACCTTTAATGTAGCTCTTTCAATAGATAGGAAAAAAAAAAAAAACTCTGCTAAACAATGGGGGAAAACATTAACTGAGAAATGCAGTTAACTTGCAACTATTCTATAATCCGGGGTGATGGCTGTTCTTTTAGGAGTAAAAATGAAATCTAAATGGTTCAGGAACACAATCGTGATGGCAAACATGCCATTTATATTACTAGTTTATTCCTCAAATGTTGATTGTTAAGTTCTAAGTACTAGGAAAGTTGCCATGGAAATCAGGAATCATAAGATAAGGCCGAGTCCTCACATGATATGAATTAAAGGATTATTATATTTTCATAAGAGATTTGATGGTATGAAAACCTTCCTCATAAAAGGATGTATGGATATTGTCAGAGGTGGAGATCAGTTCAGCGTTGCCCAGATTAAAGGATGAAGAGAGGAGAAGTCACAGGAATGCAGAGACTTGATGAAAGGAAAATGAAATACTATTTGGAGAGGAGGAAATTATGGAGAACACAATACAAAAAATTAGCTTTGCCTTTTGGTGCTAAGAGACAATGTCTGTAAGCACACTGATCAGGAAATAAAGGAAATACAAGGAAATAAAAAGCAAAGTTTGACTGTACAAATCTATGTCCCAGGATTATAGATAACCTACAAGTACTCAAGAAAAAATAAAAATAAGGATCTTACAAATTTTAATGGAAAGCCATATGGTGAAATGAAGGATTTTGTTTCTTTGAACTTTAATCCATTAATATATGTATGTGAACATTTTGTTTTGATGCCCATAAGTATTTTGGGATGATGATCTAGGGATTCTATCTAGCTTTCTCAGAACCCGACTCACTGTTTTGTGTTACTTGTGTCAATCCTCTTCGTCAGTAAGGTGGCTTTCCTGTTGTCAACCCAGAAAGCACAGCTTTGCATACCTTCCACCTAGAATAGCATTGCCCCTCCTGTCTGAAATTCAGGTCCCTTACCTTCTTCAAATGCATGGCAATGATAACTTCTGTGATTGTTTCCACTGTTCAGTTCTTCTCTCAATACCTTTTAAGTACTCCTGAGCTGGGAATAATATGTTAATTATCACATTTGATTAATCCTCACAATCATCACATCTTCTCTATAAAAGGATGCTTTCGTTGTTTCTCGTATATATTCTGTTTCCCTAACTAGATTGCATATGAGCTCAATTTTGTATGAGGACCCTTTATAAAGCACTTGGCAGGGAATTTGGTATTTGTGTGCTTCTTACAGACCCTGGTATTTGTCATCCCTCTGTTGTTTCAGTTCCATGAATCTCTAGATCCACATTGTAAATTTCCCTACAAAGAGCTTCGCTATTGCAGGGGTATAATTGACACTTGGAACAATTGGTTTTAATATGGAAGATTGAGGTTAAAAGTCTACTAAATGCTTCTTTATTTTTGGCTTCTGTAAAGTGGATTTTCTTAAAATAACAAATATGTAAGTGTTGTCATGTGGAAGTGGTAAACATTTTATGTGTATAGCCCACAAAGAACATCAAAAAATTGTAAGAAATTATTAGGAGGCATATTGTAGCTTAATAAGAAAGAATCTAAAAACATTCTAACAATTATTTTGAAAACCTCATATACATGGAGTGGGCTGGTTTATAATGCAGTGAGATTCCAGTTACTGAAAACAGGGAAATGGAGAAATAAATTATCTGAGAAATGTAGTTAATTTGTCACTATTCTATAATCTAGGATGTGTATAGCTTTTCAGAGTACCCACTGTTGAAGTGTTGTGTTATGAGGTTTTTAGTTAACCCAAGATGTCCTTTCCAGCTCTGTGATTTTGATATTCCTTACTCATTGATCCTTTACATTTGTTTATATGCTTAAAGTAGGGTTTAGAAGTAGGCACACATACCCAATGACCTTTTCACAATGTTCAATTATTATCAGAAATTACTTATTTTGGGCTCTATTTCTCAGAGGTAAGGTGAAAACTCACCATCAGCCTCTTGTAGTTTTAGAAATCTTCTAAGACTTTATTTTGAGCTCTGGCTTTGATTGCCATCCATTGAAATAATTTCAAGCATCTTTCATTCTGTTTTAACCAACATGAAAACAGAGACTGTAATAGAAAATGGTAAATTATGTGATAAATGTTGGTTAAATATAGGATTAAATAATCTTGATTTTTATTCCTATAGTTGCCATATTTTCTTAGATTGTTAAAGTGTGATTTCTTTCTATTTTTCCATAAAGAGAAAGACTGCTGAAATTGTAAAAGGTGAAATCATAGTACACATTTTTACTTAAAAAAGTACACATTTTTCTACATTACCCATTTCTTTGTTAGTCCGCTGATTTTAAAGTTGTTACTTCTATTCAAATTTATTTATTATTTTCTGGCAGTCTCAAAATATTTATATGCTATTGCATATTTCTTCTCCTAGTAGCTATTTTTTTATTTCTAGATATTTTAAAACTTGTTCAGATATAATTTTAAAATAGGTATCTACAGAAGTTACTTTATATAAACAATTAGTTTAAAAGTCATTTTGTATAAATTAATTTTGTAGTTATTCAACAATAAAAAAATTTTTCATGAAATACAGTGCATGGTATGGCTTATCTCAAACTAAAAAAAAGGGATTATATTTGCATAGAATTTATAAAAGTCTTTAGGATAAATTCAACACATGTTTCAAAATTTAGACCAGCATCCAAAGCAAAAACAAACAAACAAAAAACTGAGAAACTGCATCAATTACTTTTCTGTTTCTTTCAATTTTGATTATCTTACCATTTACTATAGTTTATTATCCTTTTACAAATGGTAGAATTTGAACATGTTTCTAAACTTCATTATCTCTTGAACACAAACAATGGACACTATTTTAATTAAAAATATTTATTGAGAGTTACATGTGAAATCTTAGGCTAATAATAATGGCAATGAACACATGAATAAGAGACAGTTCCTATTGTCGAGAACATATTGCTGGGTGTGGTGGCTCATGCTTGTAATGCCAGTGCTTTGGGAGGCTGAGACAGGAGGATGTATTGGGGCCAGGAGTTCGAGACTAGCCGGGCAACAAAGTGAGACCCCATTTCTAAAAAATAAAAAAATAAAAAATAAATAAATAAATTAGCCAGACATGGTGGTGTGCACTTGTAGTCCCAGTTACTCAGGAGGATCCCTTGAGTCCAGGAGTTCAAGGTTACAGTGGGCTATGATCATGCCACTGCACTCCAGCCTGGGTGACAGAGCAAGACCCTGTCTCTTAAAAAAAAAAAAAAAAAAGAACAACAACAACAACATATTAATTGCATTAAGGTGGGGGTGCAAACTTTTTTTCTGGCTTATTTGATTAAATTTTTTCAAGTATAAAAATAGTAACTGTATTATGTTCAATGTGTTAATTTATAGTCAGCCAGGAAGCACTGGGCAGATCACTAGGCTGTCAGGAGGAACACTTACTGTGTTACTATGTTACTATCGCGTTCACAGTTAAGTGTGTGAGCCAAGGTATGAGCAAAACCTTCTGAGGAAACGGTAGAATATGCTGCTGTTGTCTGTAGAAGTCACAAGTTTCATGAGGAGGTGGTATTTGAGTGGATTCTTGAAGATAATAGGATTTTATCTGACAAAGAAGAGGAGAAAAGTATTCCTGGCAGTGGCAACAGAATATACCAAAGCAGACAGGAAGGAATGCACCTAGTGGGTTTAATGAGAAGTTTTGAAAGGTTTGAGCAAAAAGTACATGAGGAAAAGGAGAAGAAGCTGAGAGGGTGGTTGCTTCTAAGGGTGCATAGATGCTCTTCATGAAGAAAGATGTAAGAAACCAATTTTATTTTCAGCAAGTTATTCTGTACTGACATTCCTAATGATCTCACACCTTTTACTTTTGTAAAGCTCCTGAAGAGATCGTCTGATCCCGCCCCCTATCTTCGAGGAAGGATGGCATGTCACTGTTTTGTAGTAATGGTGTCTGAGATCCAGGAAGCATGTATGCAAATTCAAGTTCAGACAGCTAGTAGAAAGCAGATGGCAACTGTGTATTATATAAATTGTTGAATATAAACACATTTTTAAGTGAAGCAATAACCTATCTGCAATTTATCTTAGTTGGCCGATCTTGCACTGGAACTTTAGTAGTTCATTTGGAAGATACCAATGATCACCCACCACAAATTGAAAAAGAAGTGACCATTTGTCAGCAAGATAAGGATTTTGCTGTTCTGGAACCTGTAGATCCAGATGGGCCTGAAAATGGCCCTCCTTTTCAATTCCTTCTGGATAATTCTGCCAGGAAACTATGGACTCTAGAAGAAAAGGACGGTATGTAATTATGCTAAATCTTGTAATCAGTAGGGACTCAAGATGGGTGATGATCTTAACTTTCACTTTAGTTTATCATAATAAATACATATTCATTTTAGGAAACTATTAACCCTAATAAAAGGATAATCAGTTGCTTTTAAAAAATTAATATAGTCACGTTAAGCTTAGACTCTTGTTCTGAATATCTTTTAAGAAAACATACGCCCATTTTAAGTTAACCCTTGAGTAACATCTAATATGAGCATACGGCATTATCAATTATTTTCCAGGTTTTCTGAGAAATCGAAATTATTTTTAAGAAAGAAATATGAGCCATTAGAGTATTCTAAATTAATTTTTCTCAGAAGAATACCGAGTAGGAATAATATTGCTGTTGAAAGATCATAACAATATATATTCTCTCCCTTTTTTCCTCCCAGGTAAAACTGCCACTCTTCATCAACGGCAAAATCTTGATTATGACTATTATCATGTGCCCATCCAAATAAAAGACAGACATGGTTTAGCTGCCAAACATGAGTTAACAGTGAGAGTATGTGACTGTACAACTCCATCTGAGTGCAGAATGAGTGCTAAACGTGAGAGAGATGTTCAACTATCCAATGTAATACTTGGAAGATGGGCTATTCTTGCCATGGTGTTGGGTTCTGCATTGTTGTTGTGTAAGTATATTAAGTATAATTATCTAGAATGTGTTAGATGAAGTTTTATCTAATATTTTTTAAATGACAGTTCTTTATAATCAGTGATATTTATAGCCTTTGGCAAATGTGTCCTTTTAAAAATTTTGGATTTACTTTATGACTTGGGGTCTTGAATCATAGAAGAAACTTATCAGTAGCAGCAGATTAAAGTAAGTTTCAGAAGTGGTAGCCTGAATTCTTCAATAATTAGCTGTCAGACAATAAGTAAATCATTTCTTCTTCTTTGAACTCATTTTTCCATATGTAAAATGAAGAGGTCGGGTACAATTAATATTCCCTCCCATATAAAATACTATAGTTTTTCAACCAGCCAACTGTATTTATGGAATATATAAATATAAAAAGAATTAGTGAAAATAGGTTGCTGTAAAATTTGCTCAGATGTTTGTGTTTCATATTATTAATAAAGTGATTTAGCATACAATGTAAGAAAACTCCTCCAGTGGAAAATTGCCATATGAGCCTCCAAGGAAAAGTAATACATGCAAAGGATGCTAAGATTTTGCATTCTGCAAACTGTTACTTCGAGATGCAAAAGTAAATATTGCCCACACTTAAGCCTATCTCCTTCCTTCCTTTGTTCCTTCCTTCCTTCCTTTTTCTTTTTTTTTTTTGAAAAAAAGTCTTGCTCTGTTGCCTCGGCTAGAGTGCCGTGTCGTCAGCCTAGCTCACAGCAACCTCAAACTCCTGGGCTCAAGCGATTCTCCTGCCTCAGCCTCTCGAGCAGCTGGGACTACAGGCATGCGCCACCATGCCTGGCTAATTTTTTCTATATTTTTTTAGTTCTCCAGCCAATCTCTTTCTATTTTTAGTAGAGACAGGGTCTCGCTCTTGCTCAGACTGATCTCAAACTCCTGAGCTCAAACGATCCTCCTGCCTAAGCCTCCCAGAGTGCTAGAATGACAGGCGTGAGCCACTGCGCCCGGCCCTTTCCTTCCTTTTTCATTCTTTCTTTTTCTTTTCTTTCTCTCTCCTTCCTTCCCCCTTCCCTCCCCGAACCTGGAACCTCTCTCTCTCTCTCAACTTTCCTCAGACTTCTTGATTGCAAAGATTGCATTTGCATTTACAGACTTTTCCCATAGTCTTTACTGCGTCCTAATTCATTGATTTGAGTTTCAGGTTAAACTGGATATTCCCCTTAGCACTGTATTACTTAATGGAAACTTTCAAAACCAGACATAAATTTTGTGTAATTGCCTTTCTTGAATGAATTTATGCCTAATGTTTGTTTTGTTGTTCTAAGCCCTTTAAGTATGTATTGTATGATTTTAAATACCAATAACACTATCTTAAATTTCAGTCAAATGAAGTCACCGTTTCAATGTAGAAGAAATAAAAAACACATATAAGTTAATTCTGGACATGGAGCGAGAGCTATTATTTGTCTCTCTAAGGCAGAGATGGTTTATATACATTTTTTACCATTCTATTTTAAATTGTGTGACCCAAAGAACTCTCAATATTTGAAATAAAGTTTAAAAATTTTTGCAAAGAAACTTTTAAAATATCATTAAAAATAACTTAGTGTACATCAGCATAAAAATACTGCTGTATTTACTTCAACCTTTTTTATTTTTTAGGTATTCTGTTTACATGTTTCTGTGTTACCGCTAAGAGAACGGTAAAGAAATGTTTTCCAGAAGATGTAGCCCAGCAAAATTTAATTGTATCAAACACTGAAGGACCCGGAGAAGAAGTGATGGTAAATCAGATTTCTCTTTCCTTTCAATTGTGTGGTGAACCAATGATGACAGTTCAATTATTCCATAATAATAGCAATAATAATAACAGCTAATGTTTACTGAGCACTTACTATGCTAAGCAGAATTTCCAATAGCCCTGGTGTTTTAAATCATTTAAACATCACAATTCTATTGTAGAGCTAGGGCTGCCATAACCATGCTCCTTCTAAAGGAATTAGGGTAGTATCTGTACCAGAACTCTCTCCTAGCTTTTGGTGGTGCCTTGGCTTATGGCAGCATAAATCAGATCATCACATGCATTCTCCCTGTGTGCATGTCTGTGTCCAAATTTCCCTTTTTATAAGGACACTGATTATATTAAATTAGGGACCCACCCTAATCAGGTATGACCTCATCTTAACTGATTACATCTACAATGACCCTAATTCCAAATAAGGTCACATTCTGTGGTCCCAGGGCTTAGGACTTCAACATAGGAGTTTTTAGGGGACACAATTGAACCCATAACACCTATGATGCTATTATTCTGATTTTATATACAGGGAACTGAGAGGCATGGCAGATAAGTGATTTGCCTAGGGTGGGAAAAAAAATGAAAGCAAATTGTTAGTTTCAATTTTATTTATTCATTTTGTAATTCCAATTTCACTTTTAGGAAGCAAATATTAGACTCCCCATGCAGACGTCTAACATTTGTGATACAAGCATGTCTGTCGGTACTCTTGGTGGCCAGGGAATCAAAACACAGCAAAGTTTTGAGATGGTCAAAGGAGGTGGACATCAGACCCTGGAGTCCGTCAAGGGAGCAGGGCAGGGAGTAACGGATACTGGCAGATTCGCATACACGGACTGGCAGAGTTTCACTCAGCCTCGGCTTGGCGAAGTAAGTTCCATCGTCTTCAAACTCACATTACGTGAAAGTTAAATGCTAGTTATAAATCAGGATTTCCCAGAAGTTTTACTCTTCATACACCTGGAACTCATCATGTTTTTAAATATTGAATTATCATAGATATGGATGTCAGGTCTAAATTCAAAGAGGAAAATGATCTGTTCAAGTTCCACTTTTAAAATATGGTTTACAAAACTTTATCTAGGAATGGCATATGTAGATGTATTTAGAAAAGTTAGAAGACTGATAGCTTCTTCCCTAAAAATTACCAGGAAAACTATCTGGAGTGAAATATTTATTATAAAGGAATGAATGGATCATAACTTATAAACATTTTTTCAGTGTACTTGACTTCTCTGTGTGGTTATGAAGTCCTGGCTATCAAAATCAACTAGATAGCAATTGTTAAGCTTTTATTTTGCATTTTAGTTACTAGTTTTGTTTTATGTTCAGATTAATCAGTACAGATTGATATTTACCAGTTTAATATATTATACTATTATAGATATTAATATATAATAATGAATAAATATAAGAATCACAGTCTATAGATTTTCCTCAAATATGTGAGGAAGCTATAGAAGTAAATGTCAACGCTACATATCTATGGTCAAATGGGAAATCACAAGTTAGTTTTATGCTATATGTGTAGCCTTAATTTTCATAAATGTGTTCACTAGGAGCATTTGTTTATTTGCTATACTTTAAGAATGACTATAATACAGACCAATCATGTGCATTTTTTATATGTAGGAATCCATTAGAGGACACACTCTGGTTAAAAATTAAACAGTAAAAGGTAAATCAAAGACATCATTTTTATGCTAATATGTTTAGGTGTCTTTAAAAAAATAATAAAATGTGCTCTCTTTTGCTACAGAAGGTGTACCTGTGTGGACAAGACGAGGAGCATAAACATTCTGCAGACTACGTTCGTTCCTATAACTACGAAGGCAAAGGGTCTGCGGCCGGCTCGGTGGGCTGTTGCAGCGATCGGCAGGAAGAAGAGGGGCTGGAGTTTCTAGATCACCTGGAACCCAAATTTCGGACATTGGCAAAGACATGCGTAAACAAATAAATGTGGCTTTTGATAGAGTAACATCTACAAGTGCCTATGTAGAAGTTTATGGCATGTACAATGACAGCAGCAACTGCTTATGTTTTTGTTGATTGCAGGTATAGATGAGGGTACTTACTATAGGGCTCCCCTAAATTCTCCTTGTCTGGTATAACTTCCATGTTCTCCAGAAATAAAGGTTGTGTTAATTTTCTTTCTTATGCATGTATATATTGCCCCTTTCAGGACCGTGCTGTCTGCTTTCTTGCACCTTCTAATTGAAAGCTAATTTTTTTTGTGCTTGTGGAGATGGGTATTGTGGAGGCTAATGAAAGATGAATTTGCATTTCAGATGTACAAATTAAATATTTTCTTCAAAACTGTGGGGAGAATTACGCTCTTAGAAACATTTCCTTTGTTGCCAGAGAAATGCATCCTCTCTACTAGAGTGGGCTGAAAAGGATTTTTAAGTATTCTTAGGTGCAGTCTTTGGTTTGGTGAATAAGCTCATTTCTCACTACACCTTTCACTCCTCCAAGGAGTGCCCCCAGCACTGTTTTCTCTCAGGAGCCTTCAGAGCTTGGTCCTTGGCTCTCTGCCCATGTGGGTGTGTTTCTACAGCTTCTAGGATTGTTGGAAAGACAAGGACCAGAACAAGCTCACAGCAACTTGAGCTACAGAGATTATATGAGAGTATTTCCATGAAAGAATTGCAACCCTGAGACCCATGGGCCGATTTAGGCTCACAGATATGTTTTGTTTGCTCAACATGATGTGCTGTTGTTTTTGAAATATAAACACCTTGCCGAGAACATTCATTCTCGAGTTTGACAGAGGCCCACTATCTCTGTGGCTTTTGCCTAGCATCTCCAAGAATCTGGACAACTAGCCCTGAAGGCGTAAGGCTGCAACCCTGACACACAGAGATTAGCACTTTGAATATGCTAAAAAAATGAGTTACCCTCCATATTGGAACTTAATTCTCAGTCTACATTTGTAATTACTTTAAGAAAGTGGGAAATCAGAAATAGTGACGGGCACATACATGCTAAAAAATCACAGCCTATTAAACCAACCAAACATTTGTTGAATGATGAATAAATGAATTTATTTACATTAGTAAATAAACCATTAGAAGGTACAATATTTTGGTAGGATATTATATTTTACTAATCTAAAAAGAAACTATATAATTAAATAGTATTTTAATAGTCATTTGTGGCAAAGTCTATAAATATATAAACAATAGTATATGTCACATGGAAATTTCTCATCTAGATAAAAATTGTTTTTTCAAAAAATCTATTAACTAGTTAACTTGAAAAAAATGAGTGATTTCTTTTAAATTTTGTGATGTCTTATTCTCAGTTATGTTTTCTAATTAAAGGTGCTTCTTGATATGAAGTGAGATATTGGACCAAAGGAAAAAAGTTTTAATAAGTCAGATTTTATTTTATAAGGTATCCATAATGTATGATTTGTATAGCTATTATAAGATAATTTGGGAGGGGTAATGCAATTTCTGTTGTCTGATGTACATGCTACTCTGACAATGATCCTAGTTATAAAATTTTTTAAATGTAACATTATAAATTCGGAAATATATTAAAATATCATGAATTTTATTCTTAATTAATCTAGGTACAGAATGTTCTTGGAGCAATTAAAAATCATTAGCCAAACATTAACGTATATGTGTTTGTCTGTCTTCATATTTCTCTTATACTTGTTTAGGTATGGAAGAGAAAATTTATATCTGAACATAAAAGTAAATTAATGTCCAGAGGTAGATTTCTCAATCAGCAAGAAAAGACACTCTAAAAGTGTTAGAAGAATTATTAGAAAGTGTGGGAAATAAATTTGTATTAAGCAGTTTGGGCTATTTAAAATGTTTTTAAAGTATCAACATTTATCTCACAGAGAAACTTTGCCTATATTTTATCTAGACAATTTAAAGTCATTCACTATTTATACCCCAAATTAAATGTTAATTGTATGATTGATGAAATTTATGAAACTCTACTGGACTGTTTGCAAATTTAGTTTGTTAATAAAAGATATTTTGTGGATTTAAGTTAATTGTCCGTTAATTGTCAATAATAGTTATGAACTATTTTTCTGTAATTAAATTTATAGTGAGAAAAATATACAATTCAATTTACCTTTTCTTAATTCAAATCTCATATATTAATATTTCATGTGAAAATAATTTTATGGGAACGCCAAAATAGATGAAAATCTATGTAATTTTATAATTAACCTTCATTAAACACTTTGGAATCTTAGTGAACTTCTAATACTTCCTGAGTTTATTAAAAGTATTTCATAAAATTTGATATCTATGCATATGTTTACTTATAGAAAATGTCATGTGATATGTTATTTGAAAAGTGCTCAAAATAGATGTTTTAGAGTTGAGGATTTTTATTTTCACAGAAAAGCTAACTTCTCTTTTATAGTATGTTAGTTACAAAAGTCCTGTAACAGTTGCAAATCCTAAATACAATTAGGGTAATGAAACAGTGTATATTGCTGCATCTTTCTAATCTCTTTTATCTTCTCTTCTAATAAATCTGAAGGAACATTGTATTTGGCCAGACACTGCATTTGTCTATTATGTAAGGAAAACAAAAAACAAAAAACAAAAAGAAGTAGTATAGTAGGAGAAAGCATTACTAAGAACATGATAGACTCTTGCATATTTTGTAGAGCCCAGTAAAATTAAGTGAGCATATTTTTTAAAAATTCTTCACAAGGATAGTGTTTGTATAAAAAAATAAAAACTACACTTACTTTACCTCAAATCCTTACTACCAACAATAAAATAATAACCATTTTCAAATATATAAACAGACTAAGCCTATGAAAAGCATTATGAAACCAAATGTGTAAGTTACATTTATAATGTACGTTTTATGAAGATAAATGGAGTTATCTTAAAATCTTCACGTCTTAAAGTTTTTTGATTGATGAGAATAAAATATGCTTTGATAAACTAACCTACAGAGTTAGAAGTTGTTTATTCTCTTTAGAGGAAAAAGAAACATAACTAAAAACAAGTGTGGCCTTCTGGGTCTACATTTTGCCTGACAATATGTAGGATTTCAAAACCTTTTGTCACTGTGCAACAATTAATACCTTAACTGTGGCGTTTTATTTGCCCATCTTAAGGGAGTTTTAAATGATATAACATGGAATTATTAATACTGAAAAGAAATTTCAAGGCTCTAATTGAGATATGTGAGGTTTTTCTTAGAGTTTATACCTAAAATTTCATGTAGAGTTATTTTCTACCAGAAAAACTAAAAGGAACCCTCTAATTTGAAGTGCAAATGAAGGATTTACTTACTCAGTTTTGCCTCTCCTAAAATATGTAGAAAATTAGGAATTAAATGGTAGATGACATTTGTATAATTCAAAGACTCCCTTAAAATCCAAGTTCATAAGACATTCAATCCATACCAGGTACCCTGCAAGAGCAATGTGCTACCATCTACGCCTACCACATTTCTCACCTCTTTGAGATCCGTGCAACATTCTAAGTCCCTGGTTCTCCACGTGTAGTTCCTGAACCAGCAGGATCAGCATCACCTGGAAACTTGTCAGCAATGCAGATTCTTGGGTCCCCAGCCCAGTTCCACAGAATAGGAAACTCTGAGGGTGAGAGCCAGCGATGGAGCCGTTTAAACAAGCCCTTCAGGTGTTCTTGATGTACTATCAAGGTTGAGAATGCCTGCGCTTATTGTATTCTCCACCCTAGCACTAGCTCTCTGATACTCAGTGCTGTCTGAAGGCCAGCAGCACTGGCATCACCTGAGAGCTTGTGAGGACTGGATTCTCAGGCCCCACCTCAGACCTATCCAATCAGAATCTACATTTTAGCAAGACCCCCCCGGAAGATCTGTATGCACAGGAAACTTTGATTAGCAATACATAAATGATCAGGCGAGAGGAAAGGCAGCAAAAACTCACAGGTGAACAAACACAATTAGTCAAGTAGAGTCAGCAACACAGGAAGCCTTAGGCAGCACATCCATGGCCACCATATGGTAAGGAATTTTGTTTTGGCTCAGCTGGTGATCCAAATTCAAGAACGCCTCTCACCACCCACAATGCAGCAATCCCCGACTCCATAATATTTTTATGGACCTGAGTAATCGACTCTGGATGAACTCTCTACCTAGCAGTACCACATATTGGAGGGTACACAATGACATATAATGTAACCAAATTTAGATAAATGACATTTTCATTGCCACTCTGCTTACTAAATTTACTTTGCTAACCGATAATTGTGAAAAATCACATTTTGATAAAATAACATTAGTTTTGTTCAGGCCTATCCAAGAAACTTACCAAATTATGTTTGAGAAACAGCTTGAATATACCTGATAGTTTAAGCAAATATCATGAGGTCATTTTGGTAAATAGGTGTCTAGATGTAGTCTTTTCTTACTGAATCAGTTCATCACCATGTATGTTTTAAAAGTTTCATTTTTGCAGGTGTAGCTGACTTCGAATACCATAAATGTGGCTAAGAAGCTATCAGAATTACTTGTTCATTGGCATATTCTGTCATGATTGGGTTTTTTTGTTTGTTTGTTTCAGCCTGGGAAATCATACAAAAGAAAATTAAGATAAAATTTTAGTTATTTTAATTTTAATATTTTAATGCAATACTAACTTAGCATTAATATTAATTACTGTTCAATATAATATACATATGATATACTATAAATAATTATTAAATGTATATTAATTAGTAATATGTATTAAATATAAATTTAATATCAATGTTTTAGTTTTAAATATAATTAAACATTAAGAGGACACTTGCCACTGACAACTGAATGTGCTGTGGTATTTTATGGAAGTTGTGACAGAGACCCCTCTAGCTCTACCAACTATCCCCTAACCTTGTTCTTTCTTAGAGGTGGAGCTCTGATTTAATTTAAAGTGGCTATGTGCCTAGCTAAAAGATCATTATTTCACAACCTCTTGAACTTAACGTGTTCTAAATTTTGGTCAATAAGAAGCAAGTGAGAATGCTATGTATGAGACTTCTGGGTAGGTGTTTCTAAGGATGCTTATTAAGCTGAAAGAGATATTCTTTTTTTTTTTTTTTTTGCTACTCCCAATTTTATTTCATGATAAGATTGATATTTAGGGCATCAATGTGATGCTCGGTGCTCAGGCAGCCATTTTGTGAGCTGCAGATTGGAAGCCATGTGCTGAGAAAGCTGGAGCATAAAGATTGACAGAGGCTGAATCCCTGGTAACTTGGTGGAGCCTCCAGCTTGCCCTGAACTTCTTGCCTCTAAACTTGTTGACAGGAGTGAAATAACCTTTGTGTGTTTAAACCATAAAATTTTAGATTTCCTGTTTTATGTAGCTCCATCTGATACAGGAAGAAAACTGAGATTGAATGGAAATAATTGTTTTATCCAAGTCACAATTCAGTGAAGTTAATCTACCTTGGGAGCTTATTTTCTTTTGGTTAAGAGTTCAGATATGGTGAGCCTTGAAGATATTCCAGGGTTCTTTGAGCAGCCTCAAAGCAAAGGAGAGTATTAATTATTTCATAACAATTAAAAATGGCATAATAATGGGTGACTTGAAAATGCTCTCTTCCATTCTCTCTAAAGTCAGAGTCCAACTTTGTAAGAAGCCACCGTTCTAGGAATGAGGAGACCTGACTGTAACTTGCTGTGTGATCGTTAGCAGGTCATCGAACCTTGTTTACTTCAATCCTTCAACTCTAAAAAGGATTTTATTTGTGGTTTTATCAACCAAGCTACCATGTTCTTTAATGCAGGGATGATGTTGCATTCATCAATGTATTCTCCTTCATACCTGTGCTTGACAGAGTTTTTTGACTGTTTATAGACATGGCATTTCATATTTAATTGTATTAAAATATTTTAGAAAAATCTTTTCTAAATACCCATGTTTTAAAATTGAGCACACTGTTTCCGCCACGTTTGTCCTGTGTGTCTATGAAGTGTGATCTTGTAGCTGTGTTTTCTCAAGTTTGAGAGATTCAATATTTAGTTGCATTCTAATAACCTGAGGCATGTTCTCATTTATCAGCTAATCAATATAAAGGTAAATAATATCAAATAAAATTTTTTTTCTTGTAATCCAATGAATTTCTGTCACAATCCGAAACTTTTTTTTTATGCCTACTTGGATGGATTTCAGAATGGGTAAACATTACACACACAGTATGTGTTAGCAACACACACAAAATTACGGCGGTTTCAGCATGTGACAAAGAAGACAATTTTATGGTTTTGCCAAAGGCCACCAATTGTCTGGAGGTGACAAGAGGCTTTCCCTTTAGGCAATGTCCTCTGCAGCTTGCCATTCATGTCACAGACAGGAAGGCTGCCGGTTGTCATCTCATGGTGACAGTTGTACCCTGGTTTTCTGAAGGTAGATTTAAGGGGGAAAAAAGAGACGTATTTTCAGTACTATTATCTTTCTCGGAAGTAGAATAGTAAAAAAGGGCTTCTCTTTTCAACCAACTTGATGTGTATTTGATTACTTTCCTGACCCCTGAGGGCACTGAAATTTGTGGCTACTTGGACGACATGGGTTTTCAATGTAAAATGGGGTACGCTGCCGTTTGGGATATGAAATTTGCTTCTTTATTACGCTCATTGCTTGTTGTCTCTGCTCCTCTTTCCCCATTAGAGCATCAGCTCTGTGACACCAGGGCTCTTTGTCCTAGAACAGTCCCTGACACATGGAGGGAACCCAATAATTGCTTGTTAAAGACATTTACTGAGCACCTACCATGTGCAAGCATTGTGGAATGTTTCGCAAATGTTATCTCTTTTAAAATATTAATAACATACTTCCAAAGTTAGGTGTCATTAGTTCTATTACTATTAAGAAAACTGAGACTGAGAGACATTAACTGACTTAAACAAGATCAGACTTAGGTTTTCAAAGAGCCAGGATTTAAAAACAAGTCTAAGCAATAGTTACCATCTGAACATTTCTTTTGAATGATCTTCTCATATCCATAATAAAATGGAAAAAAATGTTTATAGCATCTTAATGATGGAAGAAAATATATTTTGAATAAATTTGTGGTAAATACTTCACATACTCACATCCTTCTACAGGTTGAATTTTGATCTTCAGCTGATAAATTTCTATGGGAAGAAGGAAGATACAATACAGTCTTCCTCCCATTCTCAAAGTTTTCCCTGAGAATATAATTGTGTATAGCCATTATGGAAAACAATGTGATGTTCCTCAAGAAATGAAACATAAAATTATCATGCAACCCAGCAATTCCCATGCTGGATATATACCCAAAGGAAATTGAATCAGCACTTTAAAGAGATGTCTGCACTCCCACATTCATGGCAGCATAATTCAGGATAGTCAAGATACGGAAACAACATAAGTAGCCATTGACAGATGAAGGGATGAAGAAATTGTGGCATATATATATATAAAATGGAATATTCAGCCTTCACAAAGGAAGAAATACTGCCATTTGCCATATGTAAGAATCTAGAGGACATTATGCCAACTGAAATAAGTCAGACACAGAAAGAAAAATACCACATGATCTCACCTATTGTAGAATCTAAAAAAAATTCAAACACATAGAAACAGGGAATAGAACAGTGGTTACCAGGGGCAGGGAAAAGGAGGAAATGGGGAGAAGAAGGCCAAAGGATAAAAATTTGCGATTATGTAGTATGAGTAAGTCTAGAGGTCTAATGTACAGCATGAAGACTATAGTTAACAATACAGTATTGTATACCGAAAATTTGCAAAGAGAGTAAATTTTAGATGCTCTTCCCACACGTAGAAAAAAGAAAACTATGGTTATTGTAGTGCAATTCACAATTGCAAAGATATGGAATCAACCTAAGTGCCCATCAATTCATGAGTGGATAAAGAAAATGTGATACACACACACACACACACACACACACACATACCATGTAGTACTACTCAGCCATAACAAAGAATGAAATAATGTCTTTTACAGCAACTTGAATGGAATTGGAATCCATTATCCTAAGTGAAGTATCTCAGGAGTGGAAAAACAAATACCACATGTTCTCACTAATAAGTGGGAACTAAACAATGGACACAAAGAGACATAAAGGACATTGGAAAGTAATAACTGGGGAAGATGGGAGGGGGTGAGGGATAAAAATCTTACCTATCAGGGTCAATGAACACTGTCCAGGTGACAGGCATACTGAAAGCCCTGACTTTAGCATTATACTGTGTATTTATATAACAAAAACACTTGTATTTTGAAATAAAAAAAAAAGAAAAAAGATAACTATGGAAAGTGATGAGTAAGTTAATTTACTTGGCCATAGTGATCATTTTCCTATGTATGTGTGTATCAAAACATGATGTTGCACACCTTAAATATATATAATAAACAAAAGGAAACAAAATAATTAATGGGTTAACACCACAAAGAAATTATGTGAGATGATGGGTATTTTAATTTGCATAATTTAGTCATTCGACAATGTATACATGTATTGTAACATCACATTATACCCTCCAAATACAGATGAACTGCTTTCATTTGCAGTTACCCTGTGTACTGATAATAATCAATAACTTGAGTATCGTATGTATAGACTGGATGTCTCTCTTGAATTCTGTACCTATATTGTTTACTAAGTACTTCCAGTTTGATTGCCTACAAAAATCTCAAAGTATTTTAAAAAGCAATTTATTTAACACCCTCACAGACTAGAACTTTTCTGTTCTCTCTTTGTTACTAACAATATCATCTACCAATTGTCCAAACATATATCCATTTCAAAATTCTGCAATTATCTGAGCATATGGAGAATAAAAAATTATTAATAATGCACTCTAGAAGACACAGATTTATAAGTCAAATAATTACAACACTTTGGTCAGGTGGGATAACAGAGACACATATCAAAGACAGTGCACACAGAAGATTCACGAGCACATGGAAAAATCAGGTATAGAACCCTAAGCAAGGCAGAAGGAGGCATTGTAGTTGAAATAGAAGGATTCTCAATCCCAATGAAAAAAATAAAAGCATCCAAAAGCAAAACGAAACTAGCAAGCAAACAAGAACCACTAGAGTTCCCAAACACACCGTTTGAAAACCAGTATTATAAAGGCTGCTTTGGAGGAGTTGTAGAGCTGCCACTGGGAGACCAATTGAGATGGTCCAGAGAGATGAGTAACGAAAGAGAGCAATGAACCTGGAGACTGACAAGGTGTGAGGGCGCGGTAAAGAGAGTATCTTCTAGGATGACTCCCTAATTTCTTTCTTGAGGGAGTAGGAGGACCATGAAACCATTAACAACAATGTGGAGACAAACAAAGCCACCATAAATTAATATAAATGATACCAAATGCCGATGGCATCTTTAACACTTCTTAGCAATCTGTTTATGGAGTTTTAGTCATCTCTGCTTATAACTTCGATCAAAGCTATTCTAAATTTTTGACACCCTTTTGAGCCTACCCACCCAACCCCACACACCTCCCTCTCATTCAACAGAGAACTTTGCTTCCTGCTTTAAAAAAGAATATATAGGTTATAAGTGTGAACTATCTCCTTCCTCAACAATAACAGATTCACCATTCTGAGTACAAAATTCTAAAACCTATAAAGTTCTAGAAACTCAAAGCTGTTTTTCCCTCTGTGATTTATTTGGCAGCAATATCAGACCTGTGCAGAATTTAATTGGTGGCAAAAATCTGGACTGAACTGGAAAATTATGTCTTGGGCTGAGATTTCCCTTCTATCCACTTACTCAACTGTCTAAACACCGTATCATTAGACATCTTAAACTTAACATGCCCAAAACGAAACCCTTGATCTTTCCATTCAAATCTTTTCTTTTTTCAACTGAGGGTAAGTACCTTCAACTCATTACCCTAGGGTGGCAGCTTGCAGTGCTCAAATTTTTTAGGTCCTTAAGCAGCCATTTTCAAAACCGTCCACCCACAAGGGTACCATGAAAAAGCATCCATTGCTCATCTAGACCAACTGTCTCCTTCTCTTCATGCAAATCCATGCTTTCAGTATGATGTCCCAGCCCCTCTCTGACTAGATAAAATAAACAAAAAGGCCACATTTTAATTGTCATCAGGATATCTATTTCTATACAACTATCTTTATATGTATGTATATATATATATCTACCTATCATCTCTATATCTATCCATATTTATTAGATGACGTCTCCAAAACCGATTAGCCAAAAAATAATTACAGTTAAGTAAATTAATCCCTACTGTTACTTTCTCTGAAACAAGCTACGTACAATAGTCTATTCTATATGAAATGTAGCTCAATTGCCAAATCAATGCCTGCAATTAGGAATTACATAATTTGTTATTTTTAGTTTGAGTCTCATGTTTATGATCACCATTTTATTAATGTTTTTCATATACCTCTTGAAACTGGAAATTACACAAAACTCTCATGCTTCATTTTCTAGTTGTTATGAAGGATAACAACCTTTATATGGGATTCCTTCTCAGAAGCCCTAGTGTAAATTCCAGGCTTGCTTATGGCCAATATTTTACATATTAATATTATCATCTCAAAATTATATCACAATTTCTTAATAATTACTCTATGGATTATAAGTAGTTGGATAGTATAGACTATATATGCACATATATGTTTATTTAAGAAATATTTACTGAGGGCCCACCTTGTGGCAGATATAGCTGTAGAAGCTGAAAATAGAGACCAGTATAAGACCTCATGAAAATTATATTCTAATGCAGAGAGACCAAAAAAGAAAAATATGAGGGAAACAGTAGTCTATGGTAGACCACTGTTCCAAACAAGACCAACCAGTGAGAAGACCTGGGTAAAATACAAAATTTATCTGTTTAGAGTTATCAGAAAGTTTCAGAATCAAGAATAACTAGAGAGACTAAAATTCCAAAGGGAAGAGCACCAGCTATAGCCACATTTTTCCCAGGCAGTATTTGAAGACACTGGACACAGGCTAGATGCTTAGAATCCAGGCTTGGCCAAAGCAGAAGGACAAGAGAGAAAGTAGCAGACCTTTGAGCGATTGTGTGGGGCTGGAGTCACAAAACTAGAGAGACGTGAGGGATTTCATGTACTTTCGATTTTTCCTTCAAGACATTTGTTGTGTTCTGAAGATTTATAGAGCAAGGAGCTAACAACTAAGCCAAACCCCTCTGATAAACAGAAAGGAGTTTCCAGTCTCAGCGTAGGAAACAAAGACCCACCAGGGGGAAGGAGCCACAGCAAACATACCAGGCTCTTAGTTAAAAGCCCTGGAAAGTAATCAGAGGCTTGGAATTTTAATTAAGGGTTCAGGGAAGACCTCACTTAGAAGAAGGCTCTTTGATAGAAGGATCAAAACCTGAAGGAGGACAGGCAACAAGCATTGTGGCTATTTGAGGGAAAAGCATTCCATATAGAAATGAAAGGCCCGGTAGGAGTGTGCCAACATCGTCAAGGGTCAGCAAAGAGTCCCACGTGGCTGAAGCATAGTGCACGAAAGGAGGGTGGGCAGAGTCTGAGTCAGAGAAATTCATGGTGGATTCTGTAGAGTCCTGTGGACCACTGGAAATATTTTGAATTTGATCTAAATGAGATAAGAATCCTTGGGAGTGTTTTTTAAAAAAATCTTTTCATTTTGGAACCATTCTGGAAGAGTGTGAGTAGAGAAATGTCATGATCCAACTTATTTATTAATAGGAGCAATCCAGCTGCTGGGTCGAAAATAGAATAAAGCAAGGAGGGTCGGCAACAGAAAGACCAATTAGGAGGTTTTTGGAACAAGGCAGGTGAGAGATGACAGTGGTTTGGATCAGGATGGTATTGATGGAGATGGTGATAATGGGGTGGATTCCAGGTAGACCGATAAGATTTGCTGGCAGATTGGATTCAGAATATATAAGAGAAAAGGAGGAGTCAAAGAAGTCTGCAAGAGGTTTTGCCCTAAACAACTGAAAGGACGGAGTTGCCATTAATTGAGAGGGGAAAGACTCTTGGGTGGACATTTTTAATGGAGAAGATAAGGCACTCAGAATTAGAAAGATTAATTTTGCAATTTTGCCTACTAGGTTGCTTGTAGGCAGCTGGAACCTGAAGTTCAAGGGAGAGATCTGAAAGGGAGCTTTAGATTTACAGACATCAGCGTTGACATACCTTTTAAAGTCAGAAGATTAAAGGAGAGCAACAAGGGAGTGAGAACAGACAGAACCAGGATAAAGGTCCAACAACTGAGTCCTGGGGCACTGCAATAGCAAAAAATTATGGAGAGGAAGAGGAATAAGTTAGTAAGGTAGAGAAGGAAAAACAGAAGCAAGTGAAGAATGAGTTTCAGTGATGGTTGTACCAACTTTCTGCAATGGAGACAATAAAATGAGGGTAAAATATAACCATTAGATTTTACAAATGAAAGTCTCCGTAACCTTGGTAAGAACATTTTTGGTGAAGAGGTAGAGGAAAAAACCTGGTCAGAAGGTGTTTAAGAGATAATGACAGGAAAGAAATTGAAGACAGTAAATATAGAACAGCTTTTCCCAGAATTTTTTTCTGTAAAGGAGGGGCAGAGAAATGGGATGTGATAGCTAGAGGGAGACATGGGATACAGAGAGGTGGGTATTTCTGCTGGTTTGGTTCATATACTGGTGGGAAAATGGAAGTGGATTAAGCTGATCATGTAGGACAGAAGGAGCACATTGCTAGATCAATGTCCTTGAGCAGATGGGAGCAGATGAATACACAGGGGGAGAGATTGACCTTAGCCAAGAACAGGGGCAGTTCTTCGACTGTATAGAAAGAAAGGCCATATAGATAGCACAGATGCCGGCGGGTGGGTAGATGTGGAGAAGATTGCAGAAGTTCTTGATCATTTCCATTTTTTCTGTGAAATAGAAATCAAAGTCAATAATGGAAAGTGAGCATGAAAAAGGATATATAGGCGGTTTGAGGAGAAAGAAGAGGGCATGAAAATATTGCCAATGAGAATGGGGGAGTGAATGAACAAATAGAGTAAGACTGCAGGGCAGTATTAAGGCCCATCTGAGGTACTGATCACCTTACAGTGAAACTCCCGAGGCTGGATGTGAGTTTGTCTCTAGCCACATTCAACTGTGGGAGTAACTTTGACAGTAGAGAACAACGAAGCCATTAGGGACAGTAATAGAGTAGAGGTGTATGCAAAGAGTGATTATAATTACTAGAATGATTATCAGGAAACTTAAGCTGGATGAGGAGGACATTGGGTCAAAAAGGGGGTGAGAAAAAGTAAAAATGAGGTAGAATCTACAGACATAGATACTGGTGCTGTCTAATACTTGTTGGAGTTGAGATAACAGAGAGAGGGAGCTGTGAAGGTGGAAGATGGTGGTCACGGGGTGGAATTCCTGAGACAGAGATTTGTGGAGGAGTTGCAGGCTTAGTAATGGGAAGGTCTAGAGTAGGACCCTGCAGTGACTAGCTAAGGTGGTGGAGCGGGGATAAGACACTGAATGGGAGGAACTCAAAGAATCAGGGGACTAGAGTTTTTAGAATGATCATCTACGTGTGTATTAGTTTTCTACTGATGTTGTAACAAGTTATAACACACGTAGTGGCTTAACAAATACAAATTTCCTATCTTATAACTTGACAGGTCAGAAGTCTGACGAGGATCTCATGAGGCTAAAATTGAGATGTTGGAAGGGCTTGTTCCTTTCTGGAGGCTCTAGGAGAGAATCCTTTTTCTTTCCTTTATCAGCTTCTAGAAGCTGCCCGTGTTCCTTGGCTCATTGGGTCTCTCCATCCTTAAAGCCAGCAAAGTGGGCCAGGTCTTTCTTATGTCCTGTTGCTCTGACTTTGCTTCCGGCATCACATCTTCTTCTCTGGCTCTGATTCTTCCGCCTCCCTCTTCCACATGGAAGGACCCTTGTGATTACACTGGGCCACTCAGATAATCCGGAATCATCTGCTTTTTGGAAGGTCAGCTGATTAGCAACCTTAATCCATGTGCTACCTTTGTCATAGAATGTAATATGCCTTTCTCTGATTTCTTAAAATATATTTTGTAGGTTTTTAGATTCCTCTGTTGTAAAATGCCTGGTCATAGTCTCTGCCTATTTTTTTCTATTGATGTTCTATCATGTTCTTGTTAACATGTAGGAGTTTCTTATATGTTCTAGATATTATTCCCTTGTCTGTTTTAGTCATATCAAATGTCTTCTCCCAATCTATCATCTGTATATGGACTTTATTCATGGTGTCTTTTGTTAAACAGAAGACTGAATTTTAATGTAATCAAACATATCTTTTTTATTCCTATAGGTGTATGCATTTGGGGTTTTATTTCAAAAATATGTTCTTACCTCCAGGTAACATAGATGTTCTTCTATATCGTCTTCCATTAACTTATGTCTTTGCAGCCACAGTATAGATTAATCCATCTGGAGGCCATTTTGTGTGTGGTATTAAGCAGGGGGCCAGTTTTATTTTTCCCTAATAGTGAGTCTGTTTTCCCAATGCCAACACTGAATAATTTCTCCTTTTCTTCATGGTGTCTGCTGCCATGAGAGTAAGTTTCCATTTATACACTGGTCTCTCTTGAATTCTAAATTAAAATTCATTAGTGTATTCGTCTTTTCTTGTGCAAAAACCACACTAGAAATTTTCAGTAGGCTCATCTCAAATTTTATTAAATATACTACTGTAATACATGTCCAGCATATTTGAGATTAGATTAGAAACTCTCACTCTACAAATGTGAACTAAGACATTCCTTTAATATGCCAATAGAAATCAAAAAAGAAAAGCAAAGAAAAAGAAAAGCAAAGAATTACTTGCCAACAATGCTCAGAAGCCATTAATTTATTTATTCATTTGCTCACTCATTCAACAAATATTTATTAAGTGTCTACTATAAATCCGGATTATAATAGTGTTGGGAATACAAGGATGAAGAAAAAAATATATAGATTATTACAGCCATGAAAATGTCATCTTTGGTGAGAAACAAATATTAATCAAATAATTGCTCAAACAAACTTGACTTTGTAACTGTGACAAGTGCTCTAATTGAGAAGCAGTGGCAGATACAGGAAGATTTGACCTGGTAGGGAAGAAAATAAAAGTAGGATGGGTGGGAGTTAATTAGAACAGAGGGATGGAAGAAGGTGCCAGGAAAAGGGCAGAATGTAGACAAAACACTTGTAGCAGAAGGAGCTTCACAAGTGAGAGGGTTTGAAAACAATACAGACGTATTTGTGTACAGCAATATTTAGAGGTCAAGCAATATTTAGAAGTCAGATAGAGCAGAAGAAGCCAGCCAAAAAGAATGCATAAACACGGCCAGCACAGGCAGGAAGAAAACCATAGTGTTGCAGCCAAACAAGCCAAGAGCATATATATTCCAGATTATTTTATTTCACAAAATAGTGACTTTCTTGTCTCTAGGTCCATTTAAGAAGAGAGTGACATTTCATAATCCACGAAAAAATATTAACAAATAATTTTTATATTGGTAATTTTTTACCCTTAGAGGACACAGTTCATGTTTTATTTTGCACTTACTTTCAGATTTACCTTCTCTTTTCTTTCTCAAACAAGTCAACATGATGCAATCTCAGGTGGAGAGTATTTCTTGTCCTACCTAGTTATTTTATATTCCTTAAGTTCTTCCCTTGAGAAACATCCTTTCCATCTTATTCACCACTGCACTGCCAGTGCCCAGAACAATGCCTAAGACATAGTAGGTGCTCAATAAACACTTTTTGAATTAGTTCATTAGTAAAGCAAATGAATGAAAGTTTTGTTGTTTTAAGGATACTTTCTTTTATATAGCACTCTTGGGGGGCTCATGTCAATAGCATCTATTAAAGGCAGACCATGCATTGTGAACTGTCTCCAGTCATTTCCACCACAATTGCCTTGGAATTCATTACTGGCTTCTTTTTAATGAGGGCCTGCTAAATGAAAAGTACTGTACTAAGAATTAATTTATAGTTTATTTCATATTCTACCTTGATTTAAAAACATACTTTGAAATGTAATATAAACTGAATTTGATTAGTATACTATGTTTCATTGAGACCAATTTTGAAAAGTAAACTACAAAGAAATATATGCAGCATTAAAAAAGTAAATATTTTATTTATTGGGAAATGGAAAATTTTAAAAACCTTTCTCACAGTGAGGTTCCCTTTGTAAAAATTGGTCCAAATTTTCAGAAAGTACACAAGTGACACAAATTGCAGCATCTCATCTTAGTGTTGCATAGTTAACTCAGTTTGTGCCAGACAAAATCTGGGGTTGGTGTTGAGGGGAAGGAGGTTGAAGGATTTGGGAGTGGTGTGTGAATTGGCACTAGCATTCAGCCATAGACCAGGACAGACAGCCACCTGAGGAGAGGTGCTGGAGGAACAGGAAATAAGGAGCTGTCATAAGGATGAGGTGAATGTGTCACAGAGATGCAGTAGTACAGTGAGGGGAAGACAGATGCCCGTAATAGCTGACACTTAGGGAGCACTTGGAATGTGCCAGGCTTTGCTCTGAGTGTCTTTCATGCATCACATCAGTTAATCCTTGCAACAACTGTAAGAGGTGAAGAATTATGCTTGTTTTATTGTGACCAGCAGACGTTTGCCTTTCTACTCCCCCCTATAAAGTAACTAGACAATGTCCTTTAATCTTGTTTTTTTTTTTTTTCCCCATTTGGGTCTATGTTTCCCTTGCTTTTGAGCTCCATTTGGTCATATGCCATGCCGAGATGGATTCACCCTAAAGATCACATCTCCCCATGTGGGTTACTCCTCCTCAGTCTCTGGCAGTGAGGACTGGCCAGAAACCTGAAGCCCAAGGAGAGCTGTCTCTGTATGCATGCCAGCGAGTAAGGGAGTTTTGTTTTGTTTTTACTTAATATCTTTAGTTTCTGGCCTCTGAAATTAGAAAACTGTGAAGTTAGGCTACATAGATTTGGCCCACGGACCTTCGGCTGCAGATTGTTCATTTCTTCTTTAAGGACCACTCTGATTCTCACTTTCTATGTTGTGTCTGAAATAAAGACCTATTCCCAGTCAAGGTTCTCAAAAATCTGTCACAAGCAGTCTAAATAGTTTAAGTTTAGATGTGGAATGTACCACAGACAGCATCCAGTATTACTTTGATTATCTTAACAAATGAGAATGCTGAGACCTGGCAGATGACTAGAGCAACATAAAGGAAGTTGCTCCTTACTTTTGGTCTTGGGCACCTTTTACTGTAGAGCAATGGAAAATCAGTTCATGTCAGCAGAATCACATCCATAGGCTGAAGATATTCTTCAAAAAAGTCACACCTACCCACATTTCATTGCCTCTTTAAATTTATGCCCCTCGTTTCAAACCTGTTTCATAGAGGAATTCATTTCAGTGACCATATCTAAATACATTAAATACATTGGTCCACTTATTTAGATTAAGTAGCTTATATTATATTCCTTTGTTTAAAAATTTTTCATGATGAAATGAACAACAAAAATCATGATTTTAATTGCCTCAGTTACCTAGTGTGAAAGAGGAAAATAAATATCTAAGATGAATTCTTGTCAAATTGCTCTTCCCGCCCTTTCCCGGAATAAGGAACAGCATGAGCCACCCTTAAGGCATTTAAAGTTAAAGAGTAGACAAGAGTTTGGAAATGCCCTATTGTCAAAGGCTATGATAATAGTGTGAGTAGATTTCTAGAACCTGAAACTAGCTTGCTTCTCCGTCCTTTGAAAAGCTTCACGCTAGAGATCATGATGTCATCATGAATAGGATAAGGTGTGTTTATGAAATCATTGCTGGAAAAACATGCCTGTTTAAAAATATGGAAAAGGAAGGCTGTCAACTGTGGTCTCACGCTGATGACCCAGGCTTATTTTACTAGCAAAGGGTCAATTATAATTTTACGGACATGGAGACAACAAAACTGTGTGAATACCACTGTGCAGTATTCACTAATAAAAGAGAGCATGGGACTAACAGAGAATGTGAGGCATGCACTGTTTGACATTAATTTTGATTTCAATATACGCTCAATATTGCAATAACTCAGGCTCGGTATGTAATGATACTAAGATGGCAAATGTTTTCAAGAATTAAATGGTGTGAGTGTCATGGTTGGCTTTTCAGACAGGTTTTTCCCAACGTTCTTGAGGAGACTTAAACAAGTTTCTCCTTTGTGGTCAGACTTAACCTGGTTTAAGCCAGTAATTGAACAAGAGGTACAAGAGGATGAGTCAGAATGCCTTGTCATTGCTTTCTGAAGAGCTGAAAGCACACAGCTTTTATATTTTAATCTTCCAGGATAAGTGCTGCGATAATTCATCCAGTTTAAGTGCACTTCAAATAGAAGTGTAAATTATCCCTGTCTTTCTTTTCTCACCATGAGGTCTGGTTTTGACAGTTGTAAGGAAAGAGAACTCTTCATTAGGAGATGTTCAGGAGTCCAGTGTTGGAAATAAGTTAAAAAGAAGGCCTGTGCTTAGCTTTATTTGTTGCAAGGGAGGTTCTTGGAGAAAATCAGTAGCCCGCATTTAGTCAACGTCTAGGACCTCAATCGATGCATTTTCTATGGTAACTCACCCTTGGCTTTGTCATTTTCCCGTAGCCTTGATTTCCTAACTGTATGTATGGATGGATGGATGTATTTTTGTTCCTAAATTGTGGTAATTTTCTTGTATCGTTGTCATAGTAACCATCAAATTTCTAAGAACACGAGACCCCGCAGAATGGTGTTCCACGGTTGAAAATCCTGTCCAAACCGCATTTGGATGTCTGTAGGAAATTCACTCCAGTAAAGAGTGTGTAAAATAGTCTCCCTGGAGTCAGCCCTCTAACAGGTGGGCCTTAGATAGCTGAGGCATAAACTGCAACCTCTATAGCTCAGATCCGGGCGGTCTCTGAGGGGCTGCAACTGACCCCGGGGCAGGGACCGCAGCAGGCGGAAAGGGCCGCGGTCAGGGCGGAGCCGGGCAGCGCGCTCCGCAGTGAGTCTTTGTACAGTCAGGGCTTCTGCGGGGCAGGGCCGGCGGCCAATCTCGCCGGGCGGACACTGGGGCGGGGGGTGATGGGCATATAGGTGGCGTCGGCTGGTGAGGAACACCTAGCGCAGGTAAAAGGGTGGCGGCGAGAGGGAGTTGCCATTTGCAGCGTTCTTGAAGAAATGAAGACTTAAGGAAACTGCAAGGAGGGGCCGATCGGTGTCTTTCGGACGCGCCTGGAGCCCCACCCTCGGCCAGAGGAAAAGCCCCTGGAGTGAGAGGCAGGCGCTTCAGAGAAACTGGGAGGAAAAGCGCCTGTCCGCGCGCTCCGCCTCCTCCGCCTCGCACTCCCGGCCGCGGCCTTCGCCCCGGAGCCCGCCCACCGGCCTCCCGCTGCCTCCGCCGGCGACCTGTCCCCGAGCGCTCCATGGCGGCAGCGCGACCCACCGGCTCCCGGCGCGGGGCCCTCTGCCCGCAGCTCTTGCTGACCCTCACGGTGAGTGTCGCCGGGGCCACCGGCTCCAGCCAGGGGCCCGATCGCCTGGGGCGGCGGGGCGGGTGGGGTTAAGGGGCCGCGGGGAGGCTGAAAACTGGGGCTGGCGGCGGCTGGGGAGGGCAGACGGGAAGAGGATCGCGACCTGGGCGCCCGGGTCCCCAAGGGGCGGGAAGGGTGTCTCCGCAGATGTAATCGGCCCCGGCAGACAGGGGCAGAGAAAACAGCTGCCCGCGCCCAGGCGAAACCGTGGCCTCCGGGTACGCGGGACGCGGGGTGCGCCGGGGCTGCTCCTCTGCGCCTCTCGCACGTTCCCCGGGGCGTGCGGCCACCTTGCCTCGGTGTCCGTTCAGGCCACGGAAAGGGGAGCCGCCGCACGGACGGGACCGAAAGCGAGCCCTTGGGTCCAAGAAGGGACTACTCGTACTCGCCTTCGGGTGATCGCTCGTGTTGTGGGATCGGGGTGAGGGTAGTGGGCGAGTCTCGACCTTCCGCTCCGGTAGAGGGGCGGGCCCCAGGTGACCGTTTCTATTGTTTCTTAGTCCCCTAAATCTTTGGGGGAATGATTGTCCTAATTTCTCGTCCCCAAAGGCGTCTACATTTTTCTGCTCACCCTCCCGCCCCCCGACTTGCCCCAGCTTCTTTCCCACTTTAAAGAACACAACAGCCACGAAGCTACCCCTTTCCAGAGCTGGGAGCCAAAGGGGGTGGTCTTATTTATGGCGGGACAGCCCCGCTCCCAGGCATAAAAGACGGGATGTCGCTGCGGAGCCCGAAGCCACGGGAGTCAATACCGGAGAGCAGCCTCGGGGGCAGTTTGGGGCCAAAGATCTCCCGTACTGGACCTTTCCGCCCCGGGAAAAGGAGAAAAGTTAATTCGACCAGGTGCAAGAAAAGTTCAACTCAGTAGGACCCTTTCGTGCTGGGCCTCGGGCGCTGGGCGCAAGTCAGCTCTGAAGGACAAAGGGAGGAACCCGGAGGGATGAATCCTCCTGGGAGTGGTGGAACCGGGCGCTGAAATAGTTGGATAATTTCCCCTTCTCTTCTGCTCTCATTGCACAATAGATTCCTAAATTTTTAAGTAATGAAACTGTAGTCGTTACTGTTATTAGAATGTCTTTCCCAAAGAACTGAGTGGACTTCAAAGTCTTAACTAAATTCCCTGATATTTTAATAACATAGAAAGGGCCAGGTACACAGCAGTTAACATTTTACAATTGAGGAAACCGAGAATGGAATAAATAACGGTCACGAAAGGTCTTGTTGATGACAAATGAATCTTGGTTAGCGTCCTGATAAAGTTGCCATTTCTTGTTAAAACAGTGGCGTTGTTCTTTGACGAAAAAGGCATGCTTAGGCGCTGGCAGTACATAGCATTGCTCTGCATGTGTTTACATACAAAATGTTCTGCGTGGAATCTCAGATTCTTTTTAGAAGAGAGCAAGGTATAAGTGAATAAACTGGAATGGAATCCCCATTCCCTGGTCTTCCTCAGCTTCAGAGTGTGATAGGCCAGGAGTAGGGTGAAGAGAAAAAGAGTGCTGGCCCTGGCTACACCCTCATTCTGCCACTTTCTAGCTGGAAAGCTTAGCGGGAGGCCCTTAAATTGCTCTGGCACTCTAAAGCCTATCTGTGCAAAGCCTTGCTGGCCACAGGTGCTTGTTGTGGCTGTGAGCCTCAAGCGTGAGAAATGTGTAGCGACTATTTAAGCGTAAGATATTGTTAAATCAGAATGACTTTGGGGGGGTGCCCTTTAATTACCTCCTTCCCATACACCCAGGTAATCCTTCACCATTCCACAGTCAGCTTCTCCTCACTTCCTAATATTGCCTCACCTGACCCGTGTCTTAGCCATTTGAACTCTGTCTTCTCTGCCTAACCCCCTCTAAGTTCCTCAGGGAGGCCCCTTGCTAAATCCAAGCAACATTTCATTCTTTATAAATTCTACCTTGTTGATTGTGCCCTTTTACTTGACATTAACTTTTTTTCTTTTTTTGACCTTTCTGACCACTCAGAATCTGATTTGCTATGTACTTTCTTTTTCTCCACTTTTTTTTGTGATTGTGGTTAAAAAAGATATGAGATTTAACTTCTTAACAAATTTCTCAGTGTACAGTACAGCATTATTAACTCTAAGCATAATGTTGTATAGCAGATCTTAGAACTTTTTCATCTTGTGTAACTGACCCTTTATACCCATTAAACAGCAACTCCTCAGTTTCCCCAACCCCCAGCCCCTGACACCCACCATTATATTTTGTGCCATGAGTTTGACTACTTTTTCCTCCACTTTTAAATGCTGATGTTCCTTGGGGCTCTGTTCTAGGTCTTGTCCCTTGAAATTTACATCCTTTTGCCGGGCCATTTCAACCACTTTTATAGCTTGAAATATTACACAGATGTCAACATATCCTAAGTTAATATTGCTATTTCAGACTTCTCCACCAAACAATAGGCTTTTATAGCTCTCTACCTACTATGTGTGACACATCTGTTATCTTCCCAAACAATGTTGTTTTTCTTTGAGTGCCCTGTATTTCAATATATAGCACTATCATATGTCTGTTCCTCAAGAAGGAAGTCTAGAAGCTGTTTGTTTTTCCTTCCTCACTGCTCCCCTTCCCTAATCCATTATTAAGTCCCATCAAGTCTACATTCAAAGATATCTCATGGATCTGTTTACTTGTACCTATCACTTCCGCTATTTCTTTTCCGTTACACATAATGTCACAATGAATAAACTTGGATACATGCATTTCATACATGGGCAAGTGTGTCAATAGAATAGATTACCGGTAATGGGATTGACAAAAGTGTAAACGACTATATAATTTTGGTATATATTACTTTTCTCTCCATAAAGGTTGTATAGGACTAGACAGAGAGCTATCGTATGATATAGCATATCACTTCATTGAGGATATATATATTATTATAAGATAGTATTAAATAAGAATGACTTTGAGGCCAATTGAACTAGGCAGTAATTTGCCAGAAGATAAAGTTGAATCCGTGCTTTATGCAGAACACCACAGAAAACTACAAACGGATGAAAGATTTCGGTGTAAAATATGATACCAGTTGGCGTGGTGGCTCACACCTGTAATCCCAGCATTTTGGGATGCCCAGATGGGAGGATCACTTGAGACCAGTAATTTGGCACCAGCCCAGGCAACACAGCAAGACCCTATCTGGACAAAAAAATTTCAAAATTGGCCAGGCATGGTGGCACACACCTGTAGTCCTAGCTACTCAGGAGGCTGAGGCAGAAGGATTGCTGAGCTCAGGAGTTCGAGGTTACATTGAGCTACGATCACACCACTGCACTCTAGTTTGGGGGACAGAGTGAGCAAGACCCTGTCTCTTGTTTAAAAAAAAAAAAAGATAACATACAGGTAATAGAAAAAAACATGATGAATTTCTATACAAATCTGGAGTCAAGAAAGCCTGTTTATGACTCAGATTTTAAAAGCCAGTTTATTAAAATTGAGAAAATCAATTATATAAAAACACATACACACATACTTCGCCATGGGAAAAAAATACAACTAAACCAAACCAAAGATCGTAAGCAAAGTCAAAAGGTAACTGGTAAACTGGAAAAAAATATTTTCAGATCATATTTTAAAAGGCTAATCTAATATATAAAGAACTCTTGTAAATCAAGAAGAACAAGTCCAACATGAACATGGACATGAAAAATTCCATGAAGTAATAAAATAATCTTAAAATATAAAAATATGACAGCCTCACTCATAAGAAAAAATGAATTAAAAACGACATCGAAATGTCATTTCACACGTGGCAAACATCCAAAACTTTGACAACACGCTGTGTAGTGGCAAGAGCGTGGATAAATTGTTGGTGGGTATAATAACAAAGTTACAGCCTTTGTGGACTGCATGCAATCATATCAAATGCACATGGAAATTGTTTTACCTCTTCCTTTGCTTTTCATATGTATCTATTATCTGTCTATTCATGTACTGATACTACATTATTTTAATTATTGAAACTTTATAAGATCTTTTAGTATCTGCTAGGGCTAATATCCTTTCATTGCTCCTCTTTTTCATGATTTTCTTGTCTATCCTTAATTTTCTATTTTTCCTGATGACCTTTTGAATCAGCTTGTTTAGTTCCAGAAAATTCTATTGGAATTTTTATTGGTATCATAAAATATGTATTTTAATTTAGTAAGGATTGGTGTGTGTGTGTGTGTATACATACATATATATATATATATATAGAGAGAGAGAGAGAGAGAGACAGAGACAGAGACAGAGACAGAGACAGAGAGAGAGAGTTGATTTTTGTCTTTCTTTTTCTACAAGTCTACTTTTGTGTCCAGGAGAAAAGTTTGTAGGTTCCCCTCAAATAGGCTTTGCATGTATCTTGTTAAATTTACTCTTTAGCATTTTAACTTTTTCTTCCTTTTGAAAACGATTTCTTCTCTTCTATTATATTATCTAACTGGCTTTATGGATATGAAAACACAAGATTTCTATATTTTTGTAGTTATTTCTGTACCCTCACTGAAGTCTCTTATTGTTTTATAGGACTTTATTGGTTTGTTGCTTGGGTTTTCCAGGTAAACAGTCATATAAAATGCAAATAGAGATTTTTTTTTTTTACTATTCCTTGTCAATTCATGTGCCATCGAATGTATTCCTCTTGCTAATATACTTTCAATGTGACATAAACTCCTAGTGATGACCTTGGAAAGCCTATCTGGTCTCTAAGTTTAGTGGGGTTGCTTCTAGTGCTTTCCCCTTGGTATTGTGATTGATTATAATATATAAAAATCGTACAGTAAAAGTACTTACCAATTCTTAATTTTTGAGGCTTTAAAAAAAATAAGAATGGTTATTGAATTTGATTAAGTGCCTTTCAGTATCTTTGGTGGTGATTACTTGCCAGGCCTTCTTCAAATTGATTCATGGCTTGAGGTCTCTACACCAAGCAAACGATGTGAATGAAGGTTACGAATCTGTGCCGGGGCCAGTTTACTTTCTGGCATAAACTTATAATGAGGATTGAGCATCTGGAGGGTCCCAGATGAGTGTGGAGTGGATCTTCTCTTCGATCTTAGGTGGGCCCCATGCTTTGACGTCACTCTCCTCTGTGGGGGCCAAAAAAGCAGACTCAAATCTTTGCAGGTCAGAGGTCTTTCCTGGCTTCCTCTCACCAGTTGTGTTCCAGCTTTATCTTCAGCTCTTGCGTAGCAGTTCCTTGCTATCTTGTTAGCTTTTTTGTGCTTTTAGGATATTTAGAAAATATATTATCCATCATTTTTAGTTAGGTTTGGCACAGGGTTTTCCGAATTAACTAGCCTAACATTATTGCAAATGAAAGTGGTTCCCCCCACCCCCACCCATTCTCCACATTGGCCAGACTTATTATATTTAAATGTAAAGCTGCTTATGTTATTTATTTGCTTAAAATAAATCTTTGGTTCCTTAATATCTTTGGGAAAGAAGATCTGTACATTCTGTTACAGCTGTTCAGAGTCTGTCGCACACCCACTTCTCTAAAGCCATTTTAAACCTCAGTTCCGTCCCCCTGTGCTATTCACACCAACCATTCCAGGGTTTTCTTTTAGGTCTGTGTCATCTCTGGGCCTTCATTTAACGCTCTTCCTTTGTTTGGAACATTTAAGATTCACCTCCTCTGAACGTGGCTGATTTGTTGCCACCCTGATCTCACGTGGCTCCTAGGCAGGGTTAGTTCCCCCTGCTCTCCCCTGGCACCCTGTACTTCTCTGTCATTGCATTTATCCAGCTTCATTGTAGTTACAAACGTGTCTTCCCCTTGGATTGAATGTTTATTGTTCTGTGTCTGGGACATAGTAGACATTCAATAAATATTTCTCAAATACATGAATGAATGGATATCCATAACACAGTTACCCGAAGAATTGTCTTAATCCGGCCATTTCTCACCTTCTCCACTATTGTTACCTTAGTCCAAGTCACCGTCATCCCTCTCTTGGATTCCTGCCATCGGCCTCCAGTTGGTCTCAGGCTTGCACCCTTGCTTCTCGGCAGCCTGTTCTCCACATAGCTAGCAGCGTCATTATGCCGCCCTGCAGATTGTTAACTGTGCTGTTGCTTCTCTTTGTACTCAGAACAAAATCTGCGCTTCTTACCGTGGCCTTTTCAGGCCCTACAAGATATGCCCTTGGCTGTCCTTGTGTTTTCATCTCCTATCACTTTTCCCTTACTACGCTCTACTACTATGACCTCGTTGTCCACCGGGTGAAGTTTCCTTCCAGGACCTTTGTTCTGGTTCTCGCCCCACCTGGGAGATTCTTCCCCATTTGGGGAATAGGTTTGCTTCCTCATTTCATTTGGGCTGTGGTCTTCCTTTTGTCATCCTCTCTCCCTGCTTTATTTTTCTTATAGCATTTATCTCTTTCTGCCTTGGGATTCTGTGGCATTTGTGCATTTGTTTATTTATTTTTTGTCTCTCATTATAATGTAATCTTCATGAGGGCAAGGACTTTGTTTTTGTTCACTGTTGTGGCCTTTCAATCTGCTTAGCACCCAGTAGAGGTATTCTTTCAGCTGCCTTTAGCTGGAATCATCTGGTTCTACTCCTATTCTCTCTTGACTATGCAGCCAGGGAAAATTCTTCTCATCCTTTAATTTCCACTTGAAGTATAGTCTCTTCAATCTGTCTTTCCCTAATTTCCAAATGCAACATAATCTCTGTCTTACCTGATCCTTCATATATCATTGAAAATAGATTATTAAAATTCTTTAATATATATTAAAAATGAAAATTTTCATCCATATTTTGATGATTTTAGTTTGCGTTTATAAACTCTGTAAATAACAGTCTAAATACTAGTTAATTACCTGGCTTTTGGTCAAAGGTGTTTGCAAACTATGAAAAAGAGAATGTGAATCTTTCAGAAGCATCTACTGTAAAGTTTCGGAGAGAACAGAATTAAATTTCAATGTGTTTAAATATATGTTGTATTGGAATGGATTCACCTTAAATCACTAAATCATTTAAAAAAATTTTTGGGGCCGGTGCGGTGGCTCACGCCTGTAATCCTAGCTCTCTGGGAGGCCGAGGCGGGCGGATTGTTTGAGCTCAGGAGTTCGAAATCAACCTGAGCAAGAGCGAGACCCTGTCTCTACTAAAATTAGAAAGAAATTAATTGGACAACTAAAAATATATAGAAAAAATTAGCTGGGCATGGTGGCGCATGCCTGTAGTCCCAGCTACTTGGGAGGCTGAGGCAGGAGGATCGCTTGAGCACAGGAGTTTGAGGTTGCTGTGAGCTAGGATGACACCACGGCACTCTAGCCCGGGCAAAAAGAGTGAGACTTTGTCTCAAAAAAAAAAAAAAAAAGATAGCTTGAGCCCAGGAGTTTGAGGTTGCAGTGAGCTATGACCATGCCACTGCACTCTAGCCCAGGCGATAGAGCGAGACCCTGTCTTAAAAATAATAATAAAAATAAACATAAAATAAATTTAATAATAATAATAAAATTAT
>CAUYSK010006522.1:0-17525 GCA_963575035.1 Avahi laniger
AGGCATAAACAAAGAGGATCCCAAATTTTTTAGCTTTATTAGATATTTTTAGGCATATAGATACAATATAATATGCATATTTAATGTCAAATTTAATTATAAAAGCATATGTGACTATTAAGTTTAACTGCTCTAATAGAAAATAAAATATTTTAAACATATTTTTTAAAATTTTAGATAGCTTTAGTTAGAATTTTGGTATAAAATTATACTGAAGTTTTATTGTTCTTTATCAGAGAAAAGAACAAACTAGGTTTTATGCATTACTCAATTAAACCAATGATGTATTTCCAGTCTTCATCTATTTAAATTGAAAAACTATCATGTATGAATAATTATTGCATTTTTTTGTCAGTTGTTTAGTTATCATTTTTATTATAATTTTAACTGTTACCCTAGAGATCACAATATGTATCCTTGCTGTATTATAGTCTACCTCAAATTAGTTCTTTAAATATTTCCCCCAAATGTAAACAGCTTGTGAGAATTTAAGTACATTTTACTATTTTTCATCTTTGTGTTTTGTCACATATTTCACTTCATATGTGGTGTATTATAAATTCCTATAAACTCCTCAGGACACTATCATTGTTTTAAACTTCAATATTCACTTACTTTGTCTGCATCTTGCCCTTCACAGTGTTCTTAATTCTTCCCAGTGACTCTTGGCTTCTATTTTTCTTTAGCTTGAAGAACTACCACTGGCATTTATTGTATTGTCGATCTACTGGCAACAAATTATTGCAGATTGTGTGTATTTGAAAATATCTTTGAATTTCCTTACTTTCAAAGAATACTATGTAGACATAGAATTCTAGAGAAGTAGGGATTTTTTTCTTCTTTCAACATTTTAGATATGTCATTTTTTACCTTTTTTCTTTTGTCTTTTTTATTGAAAAGTCAATGATCAATTTACCCTATTTCTTTGAAGATAATGTGTGTTTTATCTTCTACCTTACCTCCATTTTCCTTTTTCTCCCAGAAGTTTAATAAATATGCCAAAATATAGCCATCTTTGAATTTTTCATATTGGGGTACACAGAGTTTCTTAAATCAGTGGGTTGATGTAGATAATCAATGTAGAAAAATTCTCATCTATTATCTTTTCAAATACTGTTTCTTCTCATTCTTTTTCTCATCCCTCCCTGGGACTTGTGTTTCATTATATTAGGGCTGTTAACTGTGTTCTACATAATTCTTTTGCTATTTCCATTCTTTTTCTCTCTGTACTTTGATTTGGATATTTTCATTTAAATACATTTCCAATTTACTAATCCTCTCTTTGACTGTATTCAGTTTGTTGTTAGACCTGTCCAGCAAATTATTAATTTTAGATATTTTATTTTTCAGTTCTAGAATGTCTATTTCATTATATTTATAGAGAAAAATAGGTAGGTTTTTGTCCCCAGGTGCCCACCAACTTGTGAGTGGATTAATAAAATGTGGTGTGTATACATACAGCATGCAGCACTACTCATCCCTAAAGAAGGATGAATTAATGCTATTTGCAACAATTTTGATGGAACTGGAGACCATTTTTCTAAGTAATGTATGGCAACAATGTAAAAACAAACATCACATGCACTGGCTGTTAAATTGGAACTAAGCAATGGGCACACGTGCACTGAGGGAAGTAAAACTCAGTGGAAGTCAAGCAGGAGGGAGGGGGAAGAAGGGGAGGGACAAAAACCTCCCTTATGGGTACAAGGAACACTATTTGGATTATGGGCACACTTACAGCCCTGACTCAAGAATTACAAAAGTGATCCATGTAACCAAAAACATTAAAACCCTTCACTATTTTGAAATAAATAAATTAGAAAAGAAGAGCCCACAATTAATGAATAAAAGGCCTGCACCTGTAAAAAAAATATATACAACATAAAGAGTAAAGTCTAATATAAACTATATATGTTGGATTATGGAATGTCAATGTAGGGTCATCAATCATAACAAAGGTACCACTGTGCCGCGGGATGTTGATAATGGGGAAGGTCATGCATGTGTGGGAGCAGGCTGTATATGGCCTGTATTTTTCTCTCAATTTGCTGTGAACCTAAAATTTCTCTAAAAAATAAATTTTATTATTTGAAAAAGAAAACTTTCTTAGCTTACAAAATTGTCTAGGTTAATCTACTAGCTAAGATTATACTTTAAATTACAATTCTAGAGCCATTTAAAATGATGTTGAAATCCTACAAAAAGCAATATAAATCAATCAAAATCAATATTTTTAAGTAAAACCTTAGCTCTGGGCTAATATTAATCACTTATAAAATCAACAGAAAAATGCAAAATTATATGATAAACAGCCGATATGTATATTATTTTATAATTTGGCATAGCCATTAATTTAAAAATAACAAATGAGTGATTTGTAGCTTTTTTGTCAATTAATTAGAATTTGTTAATTTAATATTCAATACATATAAGAATTTGATTAAATGGGCATTCACATTATATTTTCTGGGAAATAAAATACTGTCTTTGTCAATAAAAATGAAGAACCTTGAAAATCTGATATATGGCTGGGCGCGGTGGCTCACGCCTGTAATCCTAGCACTCTGGGAGGCTGAGGCGGGCGGATTGTTTGAGCTCAGGAGCTTAAGACCAGCCTGAGCAAGAGCGAGACCCCAGCTCTACTAAAAAAAATGGAAAGAAATTAGCTGGACAACTAAAAATATATAGAAAAAAATTAGCCAAACACGGTGGCACATGCCTGTAGTCTCAGCTACTAGGGAGGCTAAGGCAGGAGGATAGCTTGAGCCCAGGAGTTTGAGGTTACTGTGAGCTAGGATGATGCCACGGCACTCTTGTAGGGACAACAAAGTGAGACTCTGTCTCAAAAAAAAAAAGACAAAAGAAAATTTGATATATAACTCAATAATTTCACTGTCGAGCATCTGTTCTAAGCAAATGAACAAAGTTGTGTTTAAGGATTTATGGACAAAATTTTCAATTCAGGTATATTTGTAAAAATATCAAATATGCAAAGAAAATTCAAATGACTATGAGTTGGATATAAAATATTATATAGAGCATGATATCAATTTTAATGTGTATACATATAGATAAAGGTCTACCTATGAATTAAAAGGGTTTCTGTAATTATATATTGAAATATTAACACATGGTTACTAATCTCTTCTGTAACGAGTGCTTATTGTAGGCCAAGAATTGTACCAAATGACAAATAACATATCCACTACCTTCTGAAGTATGTATTGTTATCTGGAATTTAGATATAAATAAACTGAGGCTTTGAGAGATAAAATAAAATACTTAATATTACACATCAAATAAGTTTTTAAATTTCCAAGTCATGCACTGATGCCTTCATTAAATTTTTGGGGATATTTGTGCATTTAGATGACAGTAATGTACACATAAAGGTAAAATAGAAGTGAAATATGAAAAGCACTTGGAAGTGTCCTAGGCATATAACTTGACTTCAATAAGTATGGACTCTTATTTATTATTATTTTTGCATATTTTTTAACTCAATAGTCAATTTAATTATGCTCATAAATGGTAATCAATGATTACAATGGCAAATTTTTTTTTTTTCTTTTTGAGTGGTCTATTTTATAAAATTGGCTGTGCTGTTAGAAACAGCTATTGAGTGAGATCATGTTTGGGAAATAAAAGTTTTCTCATTTTTATTAAAATGAAACAGCCTTCTAATCATAGAGTTTAGTTATTGTTTCTTTTGATTGTTCATAGTTTTATATAAATATTATCTGGGATAAAGAAGAAAAATATTTAAAATGATAAAATGTAACTCTCTTTGCTAATGGATTTTAAATTTTACAGATAAGTAGCAACAATACAGAAAATCTGGAAGTTAGAATATTTCACTACTGTAAGTTGTTACATTTTAAGGTTTTGTTCTATGATTGTATTTTAAAAATTTGAAAGAATATTTCCAGAAGTAATTATTGACAGGACCCCTTTCCTCATACTTTATGACATATGCTACATCGCTTTGAATTGACAAATGCTAATTTTATCATGTTTTCTGTAAAAATAATCCATGTAGTATATCATAAAAGTCTTAATGCAGTTTTAAGCTTTAATTACAGAAGTTTAGAAGCTATGAGCTTTTAAAAACATAATTTGAAAGTTTAATTAATGTCCCTGAAAATCATTTAATTTTGTGAATTTTTCATAAGAATTTTCAGTTTATTTATTTATTGTGTGTGTGTGTGTGTGTGTGTGTGTGTGTGTGTGTGTGTGGCCACATTTCTGCATGCAACTTTCTCAGGCCTGTGGATGGCAGAGGAGATACTCTTGTTTGGATAGTTTGGTCACCTGATCTTTCTTTATTAGACTTTCTTGTGGGGTCACAAAAAACTTTTGTAATTTATCAAAGTTTCTTTTTAAAGATATTATGAGTCCTCATATTGAAAACATAATCTTTTCAATCACTGAGAACCAGTTAGTGAATGTTTTACAAAGTTTGAACACTAGGTACAGCTTATATTAATATATAAGATGGTGATTGTGTGGAAAGTTAATAAGAAACATAAATACTTATAATTACAGAAAATTAACCTTTAAAATGATGTTTGTCAATTTGTAATATTTCTATTTCTAATGTATTAAGCGTAAAATACACTAAGACTTTTGGGACACTATTGAATAAGAGTACAAATACGGTACTACAAAAATTCCTTAGAGAAAGGTAAGAGAGCCAAACAAATTGAAGCAGAAGAAAGAAGAGAAGGAGGAAGAAAATAAAGAGAAAGCAAAAACTAGCATTTATTGAATGCTTACTATGTGTCACGCACTGTTTTAAACATTTAACATATGTTAATAATAGAATAATTAATAGCTCTATGAAGAAGGTACTATCATTATGACTGACACTTAAAAAAAACTAAGACATAGTAAACAAGCCATGTGTTGGGTTTTCATAATGGATACATGATATATAATAGTATCTTTATATATCTGTCCTATAGAAAAAGTGAACATAAGAAAATTACCTGTATTTTTCTTTTAAATGCCTATAATTTTGTGGCAAAAATTGAGGATTTGTACATCAGTAAAAAATCATGCCTAACTTTTGCTTTTAACCTTGGTAAATATTTAAGAAAAAAAAATTATGATTGGCCTTTTAAAGTTAAATGTGAACTTTTGTTACTCAAAATAAAATTTGGATATTTTTAATTCATCCATATTAAAGTGACGGAGAAAAATCAGTTGAAATTTATTAATAAAATATAAACATTAAATCTCAGCATGCTGAATCATGAGTTTTGACCATAGGTCATAATTAGGGAATGCTTACTTGAATTTTTCAGTGATAATAAGTCATAAATCATATCTATTATTTGAAATGTGCTAGGTTGAATCTGGTAGTAAAGTATGGTGACTGTGAAATAATCTTGCCACATTTAATATAGTCGATTAAAATTTACTAAATATTCATTAAAGCTTTACTTGTTTAACATTTACCTCAAAATCAATATTCCTGAATATTTAGTAACTCATTTTGAGACAGTTGAATAGCCTTTTTTGATATTATATATATTAGTTTTCATTAATAAATCAAAATTATTGGTAAGTTATACATTTTTAAAAAATGAATGTTGTTTTTCCAATGATAGTAATGAAAACCAGACAGATTTAATGATATTAACTGGTAGTTGAATAGAAAAGACTCTACCAGAAACCAAAAGAAAAATTCTGATGCCTAATTTGTTGTAAACATAATTACCTTTGTTCAAACAAATGATGAATAAAAGCAGAGGAATTGATGTATTGCCAAATACTGCATTTCCCTAAGATGAAATAATTTTTACAAAAGGAAATTACATATTCTAGACTGCTCAACTCTAGCTGTGATTATATCAGTTACCCAGATGGGGTAGACCAGAGAGAAATGTATTTAGTCTTTGTTGATGTTTCTAATTTGAATGACAAACGTTCACTCGTAACATACAATGGCATATGTTGCTTTCAAAAAGGCAAGGATGTTACTTTTCAATGCCAAAACAATTGGATGACAATGAATGATGCAGTCAATGAACTGGTTGTTTCATCTTTATGATCCCCAGCTACCACTCTAATTGGTCGACTTAACTCATTCCTTTTATTTCCGCTGTTTGTGTAAAGCTTGTGAAAAAAATCACTGGATACTATAATGAAGGTATTTTTAATACCTCCTAGCATAACTAAATTTAAAAAGAAAGCCTGGTGGTTTTGTTTCTATAGCCATTCAAGCTCCTTAGATGTAATGTATTTTTTGTTAAACCATGCATAAGTTTCCCAAGACAATGACTTAGTTAGCTTATTTTCAATTCTTCCATTGTGTATTAACCATAGACAAAAAGCTAAAAGAGAAAAAAGAAACAAGAAACAAAAACGAAACAAGAAACTGAAGGTAAAATACAAGAATATCTGTTTCTTCTTTCTGATATTTCTATTATTTTTATTTCTGAGAATTTTTTGAAGAAGTCTTTAAATTAAGGCAGTAGTTGTAAGAAGAATGTGAGAGGTAAGAATTGAGGAACAAGTATGTGGGCCATATGCACATGTCTGGCAGAAAGCTACCACAGAAGAGTGTTTTGTAGAATTTTAAATAATACCAATATTCTGTGATTTGGGAATCTTCCCTGAAAAGATGAGTAAATTGTAGGATACTGTTACGACAAGACACTGGAATCAGACTGCCTGAGTTCAAATCCTTGCTTTGTCACTCAGTGAATATAAAGCTTCTGAAAATTGTTACTATCTCTGTGAGCTTCCTCAATTTGCTCATTTATTGGAAGGAGAGTTGTGATAGAAATATCTAACACTAACCTAAAGGATTGTGGGGAAGCTCTAATGTGTTATTGTCTATAAAGATCTAAATACAATGTCTGGAAAATGGAAAACACTTAATAAATATCAGTGACTATTGTTGCATTACTCTGTCTGAAGCTATTGGCTGGTATATGACAATGTAGTCCCTCGACCATTGTCATCTGAATCACATTCTGTTTCATGATATTATGCAGTGAGAATTTTTTCAGTTTTATATATGCAACTCGGGTGATTCTTAAATATAATTTTAATGCCCTTTTATTCATTTATTAATGATTTTATTTATTCAGGTTTTTTTAATGACTACCATTAGCTACCTTATTTGCTAATTCCAAGTTGCAATGCAAATAATTGTCTGTTAGGAAGATCATTAATGAGAAAACAATAATCATCCAAAATCTAACTACCATTGGTAAAATTTGAAATCACAGTGATAACAGTGATTTCAACACACATTTAACACACACACACATTTAATAATGGAAATCATGGCACATCATATGCTTTATTTACATATGACAATATAAATATTTTTCATCATCAAATAAATTTAAACGTTAAATAGTCACACGGAGATATAATTCATTTAACCAAGGCTCTATTACTATGAGTAGTATTTTAATGTAACCCTAAAATATACTAAATCATCATATATAAATATCTGTGCAATTATTATTTTCTTTAGGATAAAAATCTACAAAAATAATTAGTAAGTCAAGAGGTGGAGCAATTATAAGGATTTTGGTTCATATTGATAACTGACCCTCCATGCAGTTTGTCTTTTTTGACATTACTAGTGTGGGAGATTTTATTACTGTCCAACATCAGTCACTGCCTCTCTGGTAATAGAGTTCGTTACCCGCTCTCATTACCATGTGTTATGCAGCGCAATATGTCATGATCTCCATTATTAAAAGTACGTGCGTCTTTGTGTGTGTGTGTGTGTGTGTGTGTGTGTGTGTGTTTGGTATTACCAAGAATTTCGTGTTTACCACTGAGCAGTTAAATTTGGTTGATTCTTATGTTTTTATGCCCAGCTCCTCCTCCAGTGGGACGTGTTTATTTTCCAACCCACAGGCTTTATTTAAGCTTGCCTGTGTAACGTGCTTTGCCCAATGAAATGTTAATTTTAAGGATGAGCAAAGCTTTAAGAACCATGTCATGGCTCCTCTGAACTTTTCTTTCTAGCACAAGAGCAGTGCCTAGATAAGGTATGCTACTTCATTCTGCCTCACAGAATGAAAAAAGCCAGTGTAGAAGAGCAGAAATATATAAAATAAATTTTGTAAACCACTAAAATTTTTGTGTTGTTACCACAGCATAGATGAGAAAAACTGAATGATAACACAAAATTTATATGGCAATGTTCCCTCTGTAATATCCATGCCAGTACTGAATATTAACATTACAAAAGAAAATATTTGCTCGGCTTATTAGATATCTTTTTCTGTTAATTGTATTAATTGTTAGCTTCTTTTGTTCCCTATTTATCTTTTTAAAAATTTTTAATTTTATATAATGTTTAAAAAACTTTTATTTTTAATTATTATGATAACATAATAGTTGTATATATTCATAGGATACATGTGATGTTTTGATACAGGCATACAATGCATAATAATCAAATCGGGGGATAATTGAGGTGTCCGTCCCCTCAAGGATTTATCATTTCCTTGTGTGGGGACATTTCAATTACACTCTTTTAGTTATTTTAAAGTATGCCTTATTGTTAATTACAGTCACTTTGTTGTGCCATCAAATATTGTTCATCCTATCTATCTGACTATATTTTTGAACTCATTAATATCCCCACTTCATCTTCCCCTCACTGCTACCCTTCCCAGACTCTGGTTACCATCATTCTACTTTCTGTTTTTATGAGATCAATTGTTTTAATGTTTAGCTCCTACATATGAGTTAGAATATGTGAGATTTTTCTTTCTGTGCCTGGCTTATTTCACTTAACATAATATTCTGTAGTTCCAACCACTATTCACAACAGCCAAGATTTGGAATCAACCTACATGTCCATCAACACATGAATGGTTAAAGAAAACGTGGTACATATACATAGTGGAATATTATTCAGCCATAAAAAGAATAATATTCCACTATGTATGTGTACCACGCTTTCTTTCTTGGCTATTGTGAATAGTGCTACCATAAACACGGGAGTGCAGATATCTTTTTGAGATACTGAATTCCTTTCTTTTGGATATGTACCCAACAGTGAAATTGCTGGATAATATGGTAGTTCTATTTTTAGTTTTTTGAGGAACCTCCATACTGTTCTCCATAGTGGTTCCACTAATTTACATTCTCATCTACAGAGTACAAAGGTTCTCATTTCTCCATACTGTTGCTAGAATTCATTGTTGCCTGTCTTTTAATATGCGACATTTTAAATTGGGTGACATGTAGCTCATTGTAGTTTTGATTTGCATTTCTCTGATGACTAATAACGTAGAGCATTTTTTCAGACACCTCTTGGCCACTTGTATGTCTTCTTTTGAGAAACATCTATTCAGATTCATTGTTCCATTTTTTAATTGGACTATTTGATTTTTTCCTTTCAAGTTGTTGGAGTCCTTATATTAATATACACTCCAGTTATTAATCCCCTGACACATGGGCACTTAGCAAATATTATCTGTGGGTTGTCTCTACACTTTGTTTCTCTTGCTGTGCAGAAGCTTTTTAGCTTGATGTGATCACATTTGTACAATTTTGCTTTGGTTGCTTGTACTTTTTGGTTACTACTCAAAAAATCATTGCCCAGACCAATGTCCTAGAGCATTTCGGCAAAGTTTTCTTTCGGTAGTTTCATAGTTTCAGGTCTTAGATTTAGTGCTTTAGTCTATTTTGATTTGATTTTTATATATGGCAAGAGATAAGGGTCTATTTTCATTCTCCTGCATATATACATCAAGTATCCTAGCTCCATTCACTGTAGAGACTGTTCCAGTGTCTATTCTTGGCAACTTTGTCAAAAATAAGTTCACTATAGATGTGTGGATTTATTTCTGAGTTCTTTATTCTGTTCCATTAATCTATCTGTGTGATTTTATGCAAATATCAAGCTGTTTTGGTTACTACAGATCCTAGTATAATTTGAAGTCAGAGTGATGTGATTTTTCCAATTTTGTTCTTTTTGATCAGGATGCCTTTGGCTATTCTCAGTTTTTTGTTGTTTCATATAAATTTTAGAATTTTTTTCTATTTCTGTGAAGAAGGTCATTGGTATTTTGATGAGCATTGCATTGAATCTGCGGATTACTTTGGGTAGTACAAATATTTTAACCATATTAATTCTGCCAATTTATGGGGTTGGGTATCTTTCAATTTTTCTGTGTCCTCCTCAGTTTCTTTCATTGATATTTCATAGTTTTTATTGTAGAGATCTTTCATTTCTTTGGTTAAGTTTATTCCTAGAGATTTTATTATCTTTGTAGCTATTGTAAATGGGATTACTTTCTTGGTTTCTATTACAGATTGTTTGCTGTTGGCATATAGAAATCCTACTGATTTTTGTATGTTTACTTTGTATCCTAAAACTTTACCGAATTTGTTTATCCATTCTAATAGCTGTGTGTGTGTGTGTGTGTGTGTGTGTGTGTGTGTGTGTGTGTGGAATCTTTTGGTTTATGTAGATATAAGAGCACATTGTCTTCAAACAAGGATAGTTTGACTTCTTCTTTTCCAATTTGGATGCCCTTTATTTTATTTTCTAGTCTGATTGCTCTAGCTGGGCGTTCTAGTAGTATGTTGAATAACGATGGGCATCTTTGTCTTGTTCCAGGTCATAAAGGAAAGATTTTCAGGTTTTTTCTATTCATTGTGATACTAGCTGTGAATCTGTCATAAAGGGCTTTTATCATGTTGAGATAGGTTTTTTGTATATCTATTTTTTGAGAGTTTTTATAAAAAAAGGATGTTTAATTTTATCGAATGCTTTTTCAGTATCAATTAAAATGTTCATATGGGTTTTGTATTTCCTTCTGTTGATATGATGTATAACATTGATGGATAGCTGACGTGTGTCATCCTTGGATCCTGGCGATGAATCCCACTTCATCATGATGAATAATCTTTTCAATATGTTGCTGAATTCAGTTGGCTAGTATTTTGTTGAGGATTTTTACATCTATGTTTATCAAAGATATTGGCCTATAACTTTCCTTTTTTGTTGGGTCTTTGTCTTTGAGTGTTGTGATCTAAGCCCTTTTTTACTGCAGCAGTATCAGCTCTGGGGGCACTCTAAACTCAGGAATGCTGTGACTCTTGCAGATTCTTGGTACTCTGCTTTGATTGACTTGGGACTACTCCCTGGATTACCAAGCAAAATTGGTCGCTCTCTTCTCTCATTATTTGTGTGGGGATGTCAGAGTTAGGGGATGATTAATGTGGCCCTTGTGACCCTCTTGGCCACCAGAGCTGTGTCTGCACCAGGTTACACCTGAAACCAGCCCAATCTTGCTCAAAGCCCTTGATGACTGCTGCCTGACTACCTCTGATGTTTATTCAAAGCCCCAGGACTTTTCAGTCAGCAGGTGGTGAATTCTACCAGGTCTAGGTCTTTCTCTTTGGGGAAGCACATGCCCTTCTGGCCCAGGGTGTATCTAGCAATGTTGCCCAGGAAATAAAGCCTGGAACAGCTGCTTCAGGAGTGTGTTTGGTGCTTTAGTGTGGCTGAGTTTATATTCAAGTTACAAGACAAAGTCGTTTGTATTCTTCTCTTTCTTTTCCTCAAGTGGAAGAAGACTCTCATCAAGCTGCATTATCTGCAGGCAATCGCTTCGCTACCACCATTGGTGTCTCACTGGGTCACAGGTACCCCAAGTCCACTGTCTCTGAGCCAGCACAGTTGCAGGACTTGCCCAAGGACTGTAGCCTTTGTAGTCTGTCTGCCCTATGAATTTATTTGAGGCTTCTTTCCTCAGTCAGTGATAGGGCTAACTAGAACTCAGGTTTGTACTGCTTGGGCAGAGTATACCACTCTGTCCAGGCTGGTCTAAATGCTCCCTCCGTGGTTGCCAGTAGAATTCTGTCCTATATTGTGTTGCCCTGTGACAATGCAGCCCTGAGTTCCACTGCAAAGTCCCATAATCACTTCACTACCCTCTACCCCTCACCCCGGGCACACAGATTCTCTTTCCACTCAGTGTGCTAGAGTGACTCCTGGAGGATACAGAAAGCATGACATAGGCAATGTAAGATTATCTTTTTTGCCTGTTTCCTTGATATAATGTTAAAACCAGGTACTGTGATTGGTCTTTCTGAAGGTGCTTGCTTGCTTGCTTGGATAGTTGTTGGATTTAGTGTTCCTGTGGAGGAATGATTGGTGGAGGGTTCAATTTGGCTGTTTTGTATTGCTCCTCTTATTTATCATTTTTAACCAACTGTGAGTCTGTGTTTTTAAATTTGTATATTGATATATAACTTTATTTTTATTCATATAGTCTTATTTTTAAGCATCAGTGTACTTTTCCTTTTTTGTATTATTATTACTCTTGTTTCTTTTTTAATTTTTTTTTATTTCAGCATATTACGGGTGTACAAATGTTTAGGTTACATATATTGCCTTTGCCCCACCTGAGTCAAAGTCTGAAGCGTATGCATCCCCCAGACAGTGCTCATAGAACCTGTTAGGTGTGAATATATCCATCCCTTCCTCCCCGCTCCCACCTGCCTGACACCCAATGAATGTTACTACTATATGTGCACTTAGGTGTTGATCAGTACATATCTGTAGCTCTCAATCTTTCCTTCTTTCATTTTCTTTTTCTAGTGTTGGGGAGGAATACATTCTTACTTATTTAATTCAACTAGTTACATTCTTAATGAATTTTAAAAACAAATCATACTTATATCTATATCTCTATTAATATTAACTTCAAAATGTAAATACTGTCTATTAATTTTCTCCCAGAAAATCTGAGACCATATGTATGCTTTGGATTTAACAGATTTTGAGAATTCTCGATCTTTGTAGCTGAAGTATAGAAGAATATGCTCCCAATTAATTCTCATCATGTTAGCATATTTACATAATAGTTATTATTGACAAATACAATTGTTTATCCATATTTTTAATAATAATTTAGACTTAATCCCACATCAAATTATTTCAATCTTCATTATTGATCATATTGTACTCTTTCTGACATGTTCCTGCTGTCTTTATTTTGATTGTGTTTGAATTAAAGAATACATTTGATTCAGGAAACCTATGTAGTTAAATTTTACTTTCTCAGTCTTTTACATCTACCATTATCTTTCTTTGTTCTCTACATGAATTATAATTAATGTTTGTTATATAACTCTTGGATCACAAAACTTTTTCATTCAAATTAAATAAAGCGTATCTGATTTTTGTACTTTTTGGTTGACAAAATACTTCACTCTGGTGTGTCTAAATTTCTATTGTATTTAATTTTATTTTATGATGTATAGTGAAGAATTTGTATCTAATCATTCAATTTCCTTTTGCTTTAGGAGACATTCCTCCTGTGATATTCTTGATTAACACTTCTGTTTGTTCTTGTCAAATATAGCAATTAAACATATGTTGATTTATCTCTGTTTTCTGTCCTCTTCATCTCTGATTATTTAAAATCTTTCTATTAAACACCTTACTTTTTATAGCAGTTTTAAATTTCCAGCAAAATTAATAGGAAGATCCAGAAATTTTCCCATATATATTCTCTTTCCCAAACATGGGTCACCTCCCTTATTAACACCCCCTGTCAGGATGGTACATTTGTTATAACTGATGAACCTTCATTGACAGATCATTATCACCAAAAGTACATAGTTGGCATTAGCATTAAGTTTTGTTATTGTACATTCTGTGGATTTGAAAAAATGTATAATGGCATGCATTCACTATTATAGCATCATACAGTATGTTTTCACTGCCCTAAACAATCTCTGTGCTCTGACTTACCACCACTATCCCCCAGGAAATCACTGAAGTTTTCACTGTTTTCATAGTTTTGCATTTCCCATAATGTCATATAGTTAGAATCATACATTATGTAGGCTTTTGAGATTAACTTCTTTCATTTAGTAATATGCATTTTAGTTTCCCCTATGCTTTTCCATGTCTTGTAGCTCATTTCCTTTTATTGCTAAATCTCTGATTTTTTCAAACTTTTGCCTATCTCTTATAACCTGAGACATCTAGCTTTCTTCATCATGAACTTACGTTTATGCATGTCGGTTCTAATTTAACAGTCTCTAATATGATTGACAATTCAGTTATTGTTTTTATTAATATTTTGTCTTTATATTCTATTCTGATATTTTCTCCTTCCTTTTTTGTTTTGCCTACTTCTCCCTCCAGTTCCAATTTTCTCTAAGTTTTTTTAGTCAGACATTTTATCTCTTATTTTAGATTTCATTTTTTTAAAATTCTTCAGACAAGAAAATGTATTCTGTATACAATTTTCTTGTTTTCTGTATTAACTCATTTTTTGAACTTAACTGTCATGATTGAAAGGTTGAACTTCAGTAGTCAGACTGTGTATTTTCAAATTTTGGCTCTAGTATTTACTAGCTGTGTGGACTTCTCAATCATTCTGTGCCTATTTACTCATACGTAAAAAAAATTCAATACTAACAATTAAAATAGGATTATAATTTCAGAAACTTGGAGTTAAACCAGAGACCTAATAGCTGCTCCATAATATTTCCTCTTGGGATACGGATGTGACATTGGTGGTAAGAATGCTCTTCCACCCCTTCCTTTGGGCTTTGGTCTTATTTTTATGCCCTGATGCCCCTCACACAGCTTAAATCGCTCCTGTGTTTTCTGTTGTTGACTTTTTCTGTTTATTCACTTTTAAACATTAAAAATGTAACTACTTTTGGTATATTTCTCAATCTGGATGACCTTCAACCTCACTTCCTGAAAAAGCAATGATAGCATAATTGAAAGTAAATAGAATAGAACTTAATCCCACTGAACTGATTGAAAAATCATACAGATGAGGGCTGGGGGAAGGATAGATGGGAAGTACTTTACTTGCATCAATGGTACTACCGCAGATTAAAAAAACAATTGACAAATACTGGGCTGAGAATTCAAATATCAGAGTTACTATCCCAAAGAAATGTTAGGTCTATCGATAACTATATGGATTGGGAAAACTTCATTAGACTCTTACTACCAGATTCATGGTTCTCAGAGCAGGTGGAACATATAAACATATTATCATACATAAGTAGTGCTTTTTCACTGTTTGTGGGATAAAGTCCTTCATAAAATATTCTTCCTTCTTTGCATAAGGATTTAATTTTGGACCTGTATATATTTTATCTCCCAAACTATTTTGGTCTTGTCTACTTACCTTTTCAGTCCACTTTACTTTGAATCTGGTTTTTAATCTCTGTCTGATTCTAAGAACTTGAAAATATGAGACACTGTGTATATTCCTGGGGCTGCTTTAATCAGAATTCAAACTTCATGCGGCTTTTGCCATATGATTCCTTTTTATTCCATGGCCACAACCAAAGGCCAGAGTTACTCTGTCCCCTGAACACAGTATCACCCAGGAAGATCAAAACGGGGACTAGAACATATTTCAGTCCTCTAGAAGGGAAATTTGATTACTCTTCCTGACATTTATTTCTACCCAGCGTGACATAGGGTATAGGGCTGTATTGTCTTCAAATATCTGAAGGCATGTTGTATAAAATAACTACCAAAAGGAACAAGATAATTAGTAAATGTTACTTAAGGTTTAATATAGGGTGTATGTTATTTGTATTTTATTTATTCTATCACTTTTAATTTTATAATAAGTATATTTCTAAAATAAATACATTTCTAAGAGAAAGAAATGACTTCTCATGTAAGATACTAAATCCCCTGTCCTTTATTACAGAAGAAGCAGTGTCATCATCTGTTTAAAAAAAAAACAAAAGGTTTCAGAAAAGAATCTGTGCAGATTGGGCAAATTAACCAGATCAATGGTTATCAAAATGTGCTCTGGGGAACTTCAGAATTCTGTCGCAGGGAGATGAGGCAAAGCTTACTTCTTTTTCTTAAACCGAATTTGCTACACTTTCCATCTGTTTTATATTTTGGGGTTCACTGTACAATTTTATTTGAATTTTAAAGAAAGTTCTGCTGGTAAAGTTAGAACTCACTGGGCTAGATGACTTTTAAATACCCTTCCAACTCAATAATTCTATGGCATGATTTAGATGTCCGTAATTCAATATGCAATATGAAAACATAAAGTTAAAAAAAACAATTAGAAAGGTAGGCTTGTCATTCTTCTCTATTTATTATTTAATAACTCTTCATTCCATTACCATAATATAATAAAAATTGTTAATAGAGTTTTAAGACAGCATGGTAAATGTACCTTCACGGGTAAAGGAGGCTTAAGGTAAAGCATGCTTATGTCACAGGATATAAATTAGAAGAATGGTAAGAGGTGTATTAATAATGCTAATAATATATGTTATTTAACATAATATTAAACACACAACTTAAGACATATTTTATAAATATATAGATACATTATGATTCAATATGATTCAATTTTAAAATAATATACTTGTTTTCAAAGGAACCATCGTAGTATTTGTGGTAAATAAATTTTTCTTATAATCTGAAATATTTGTAAATGATGCATTATACAGTATGTAACAGCAAGATCTGGTCCGTCTTTACAAAGTTTTGAAGTAATAAAAACTAGACTTTTATCCCGGGATACTTGAGAAATAGAAATTTCCATATGAAAGGCCATGATCATGGATTTCAATATAAGTAAAATTCCCAGTTCCACAAAGTGGAAACATCCAATTACTTAAGCATATTTGTCATAAGGAAAATATAAAACCAGAATTTAACTCAGTATTTATTGAGTGCAGATGATATAAAGAAACTATGGATGCTGGTTTCCATTTTCCTATTTTCTACTGGTAACATGGAATATTCTCAGTGGCATTTCGGCTTCTGTGTGTTAGAAAATTTATACCACTCTGTGACATTAGATAACTATGAGAATCCCGTAGTGATAATAGCCTGTGTTCTTACATGATGTTCTTTCATTAACATTCTCTCATTGTGGTTCTGGCACTGTTGTTGCATACTTGGAAAGAATGGAGAATGAATTTAGGAAATAGCCATGTGTCCAGAGACATAAAATTTTATCTTGTGACTGACTAATTAGAAACTCAAGGTTGAAATTTTCATACTTTCATGAAAGTTTGAAGTGGAGTATCACATTACCAGACTTCAAACTATAATACAAGACTATAGTAACCAAAAAAGCATGATATTGACACAAAAATAAAGACATAGACCAATGAAACAGAAGAGATAACTCAGATATAAAACCATCTACCTACAAGCAACTGATCTTTGACAAGGCAGACAACAATGCACAGTGGGGAAAAGAAGCCCTATTCAATAAATGATGGTGGGAGAATTGGATAGTCACATTGAGAAGAATAAAATAGGATCCCTATCTCTCACCACCCACAAAAATTAATTCAAGATGGATAAAAGATTTAAATATAGGGCATGCAACCACAAGAATTATAGAAGAAAGTGTAGGAAAAACTTTTCTAGATATCAGACTAGGCAAAGAATTTATGAAGAAGACACCTAATGGCAATCACAACAGCGACAGAATAAATAAATGGGAATTTATTAAATTAAAAAGTTTCTGCACAACCAAGGAAACAATCAACAGAGT
>CAUYSK010006523.1:0-17518 GCA_963575035.1 Avahi laniger
CCGGGCAACAGAGTGAGACTCTGTCTCAAAAAAAAAAAAAAAAAAAAATCTCAGTTGGCTTTATTTGTGATTCTAGAATACAATAAGTGCTCTAATGAGCTGAGCAGAAGGGGTTGGCTTTATAGACAGAGAAGGGCTGAAGAAAGCAAAAGCAAAAGCAAGGGCCGAGCGCGGTGGCTCATGCCTATAATCCTAGCACTCTGGGAGCCTGAGGCGGGGGCGGATCCTTTGAGCTCAGGAGTTCGAGACCAGCCTGAGCAAGAGTGAGACCCCCGTCTCTACTAAAAAATTAGAAATTAGCTGGACAACTAAAAATATATAGAAGAAATTAGTCAGACATGGTGGCAGACGCCTGTAGTCCCAGCTACTCGCACTCTAGCCCGGGCAACAGAGTGAGACTGTCTCAAAAAAAAAAAAAAGCAAAAGCAAGGAACAAAGTGCATTAGTCCCTGTAAGGCAGGGACTGGGAGAGAGAACAATAGAAAAATAACTGACTGATTAATTTCAGGCCACTTCTTTAGTGTAAAGATTAAAGCAAAGGGAACTTCATTATTATGACAATTAAAGATTTTAAACTGGCCTGTTTGGGAAACTGGCTGTTATCTGTGTCTGAAAGTCATACAACTTAGTTTGGGTTTGGTGACCGGGAACTTTAGCATAAGTGACTGCATTTTGATTTTTAGTCTGGTCTGTTGTGGCCTAGTGCAGAAGCTTAGTTTAAAATAACGGCCTCCTATAATTTTTATTTGACACTGAGTACTATTTCTTTTTCTCTTCTGTTCTTTTTTTTGAGATAGGGTTTGCTCTGTTGCCTGGGCTACATCACGCTGCAGGCACGCACCACCACACCTGACTAATTTTTTTTGATTTTTGGTAAAGATGGCTGAGTACTATTTCAATGAGAAATAGTGCAAAATTTCTCAGTGCACTGGTGTAAGGGCAGTGAGGACTTCAGTCTAGATTTGCAGCTGAGGCTCCAGCTGAAATAGTTGCTTTTGTGGGTGGCATGCAGCCTACATGTAACTGCACTTTCCTTGTTTAGATTACTTTTGTGGCCAGTATCGTGAAACAAGTGGTGAAGGGGCTTTCAGCTTCATTTCAGCTGCTCAGTCCCTGCCAAGCCGTCCTGTTGTACCAGCAGTTTTACATCCTCAAGAGCTGCCTGCAGTACAGCAAGACTCTAGCTGAGTATGTTAGGAATGACTACAGAGAAGAATTCAGGTAAGACAAAAGTCTGAGTCTAATCTGCAGTAAAACGCCGCTCCTTTCTGATTTTCATGCAAACCTACAACGTGGCCCGATATTTAAAAGATTAGGTGATAGGAAATTCTATTTTTGTTTGTAATATTTCACTTTGATCTGAGATAAGGTAGGTTTAGGGGGACCTCTAAGAACCACTGCCATTTGAAGTATATTTCCAGGCCAGAAAAGACTAGTGAAACATCAAACTCTGTTTGAGGAACTGTTTCTCACTATCTTTATTGTAGCTGCATTTCACAGAAGTAATTATGACTGTAACCTGCTGTGGGTAATGAAGAGTAACAAACTATATGATAAATTATGGATTGTGAATTCAACTGAGTCAGTGGGAAGAAGCGATTGAGAAAGGAGGAACAGTTAATGAACATGGTTATCACGGGGTTTTGTTTGTTTCATTTACCCCTCTCTTTCAGTAACGGGACACTAAGAAAGAACAGAAGCCAGCCTTGGTGTCATCAGCCAGCCTGTGCTCCTGTCCCTCAGGGGCTCCACTTTTACTCACAGGCTGGCACAGCCACGTTTGTACCTGGCGGGACAGCCCCGCATTAGCACCTATTAAGGAAGAAACCCAGGTCATGTCTGACTTAAGATCCAAAGGGTGCAGCAGACATAGCTTTGCCACTAGTTTGGATGGAGACATGAAAGGATGTGCAGGCATACATTATGGTGTTAGATGGGCTTTTAAAAAAAATTTCAGCCCAATTTGTAGACTATGTGTTTCTTCCATATGGTGTAACACTGGAGGTTGCATTCTGGCTCCCATAAAAGGGATTTATTTGGCTCTGAGTTAATCCAAACAACTCAATTCCCACCCATTCACACCCCTACCTCCTCACTTAAAAAAAAATTAAGGTAAAATTTGCATAGCATGAAATTCACCATTTTGAACTGTGCAATTCAGTGGCTTTTAGTATATTTCACAGTATTTTGCAACCATCACCGCTTTCTAATTGCAGAACATTTTCTTCACCCCACAAGAAACTCATTATCCATTGAGCAGTCACATCCTATTGTCTCCTCCTCCCCAGCCCCTGGAAACCACTAATTTCTGTCTTGGTGGATTTGCCTATTCTGGACATTTCCTTTAAATGGATTATATAATACGAGGCTTCTTTCACGTACATTAATGTTTTCAAGATTCCACATTGTAGCATGTATCACACAACCCAATTTTTAAAACTTAGTCATGAACATTTACAAATCAAGACAAGTGGCAAAAATGGTGTCACGCTCCTAGATGACAATAGTTGTGTGGGGCTGAATGGCAGCTGCCTGCTCTGGCGGCTCATCACCGCTCACTTTGCTGCCATCTCCTCCTCTCCTCCTGCTTACTCTTACCCGACCTCCCTACTTTACATTACACATGGGCGTTTATGTTTGTGATCCTTGTTTTAAACTAGTGATTTTCAAGTTGCTTTGCATTATCATCACCTGAGTAACTACAGGTTAAGCAGCCCTAATCCAAACGCCTGAAATTCGAAATGCTCCAAAATCTGAAACTTTTTGAGCACCAACATGATGCTCAAAGGAAATGCTCGTCAGAGCATTTTACATTTCAGATTTTCAGACTAGGGATGCTCAACCAATGAGTATAACGCAAATATTCCAAAATCTAAAAGTCGGAAGTCTGAAACACTTCTGGTCCCAAGTATTTTGGATTAGGGATATTCAACCTGTATTAAAAAAACTGATACCCAGGTCTCACACATAGAGATTCTGTTTCAGTTTGTCTGGGGAGGGGCCAGGGCAGTGACGTTTTTTTAAGAAGCTCCCCAGGTGATTCTAATATGCACTCAGGGTTGGAGAGCCATTCTTTTAAATAATCCAAGGGGGTGAAGGCCTTCTCACCTTTGTCTCCTCCCATGGCCTTTCCTCTGCGTTTACTTAGGCTGTGGGGATGACCCTACTCTTCCCTCTTGACTTGGCCCTAGTCGTCAGCACAGCTTGACTCTTTCATTTCAACTTCCCACTGTGCATTGTCCGAAACCAAGAAGCAGAAGCCTCAGCTCACACTGTGGAGAGGACATCCTGGCTTCCTTATTAATGCTTTGATGACTAATGCATTATTCATGAAATTCACTTCCTTTGCTACAGTGTTTCAGTGAGCTGAAGGGCACACCTATCCAGCATTTTCTAGGTCACAAATGAGGGAGATTGGAGGGCTGAAAATGCCCACCAGGTCTTGTGGCTTAGGCTCCCACACCCAACAACTCTACCCAGTGAGTGTGAACGCACCCCTGTGACTAATGTGAAAATTCTTGTATTTAAAGCTGTTTTCTTTTTATGATTTACAGGTACTTTATTCACATGCCGGCCTTGGAAAAAAGCCTCCCATTGTGTTACCCTATTACTCAACCTACTACTCAACTGTTTCATGAAGTTCTGAAATTGGTTGAACAGAAACAATGTGTAAAATGTTAATAAGAGTACAAAATGTTAATCAGGAGTCAGCTTAATATTTATGAGAAACATTTTTGATTTATTTTATGCCTGGCTATCTGCAAGTCTTATAAACAAAGATGTTATTTGAATGGTCCATCAATGCCTCTCAAAGAGAAGTCTTTAAAGTTTTTTACCTGCTACAAAAACAAAAACAAAACCTAAACTGTCTAAATCCATTCTGACATAAAATGGTGCTTAAAAACTAGAGTTTCTCCAGAAAAAAAAGTTCCTAAAGACAAAAAACTATAAAGGGAACAGAAGCCCATGGAGAGCAAATGTGGAAAATATAATCTGCTGAGTTTCATTGGTGTAATAATGGTGAGGGCGTGAAGCCACCGAAACATCCCCAGATCAATAGTTGTGGAGAGCACAGCGTACAAAGTGATCATTTGAGAAATGTTGAGCAAGAGGATGACGCCCTCCTCTGTCTGTAAAAATTCGAGTGACAAAAATGTTCATGGAAGGATGAGCAGGAGAACACAGGCTTAGCTGTATGGAGTGTCGGTTCCTCTTTTATCATGGGGACAGAAGCTTGGACTTCCTTCAAGAAAATTAAGTGCATTCTGCCACTCTGTTTCAGGTGCCTGTGGGCTAATCTGAGCAGTCTCACAGTGCCGTGAAAGACAAATTGTCCATGAGCAGTTATGGCTCTCACCCAACCATTTAAAAAATGTCTTTATGGCAGTAAACTAAATTCAACAAGTACTTAACTTTGGTATCACTGTGAGCTATAGAATTTGGACTTCTAAGATCGCAGGAACTGGGCTCTCCATTCAATTTATCATGACTTGAGGGAGGATCCGAGAAATATCTCACCTTGGAAGAAAGAGTTCCCAAGCCAGATTTGCCTGTGTTGTGTAATGGAGAGAGAATTTCACTCACTCAGAACATTTTTTTCCTGGTTCTGACTGAGCTATTTGATAATACCGAGCTATTTGACTTCAAGCAAGTCAGGTCCCCTTTCCAGGCCTCATCTGCTTCTTTCTGGGCTTCTTCTGCTATGAGGAAGGTGGGGCTAGATGGTCTCTAAGTCCTCCTCCAGTTCTAACATTCTCTGTCTGCGACAAGACACTTAACACTCCAAAATGGAGTCGTGTGTTCCTCTGCTATCCTGGCTCAGTGGATGATTCCACACCGACTCCAAATAATCCTGCTTGCTTTGGACCCAACATTTCCTTTTCACCTGTCGCCAACATCACCCAACAAAGTGTCCAAGCCTTCTCTGCCATCACTCAACCAGGATCCAAGTTTTCTCCCTCCATGTTGGGGGCAGAGAGGGGAGCAAAGTGGTGTTCATGAGTGTCGTGGGCTGTTAGGTGGGGGATTATTCCCAAGAGACGGTCAATCAAAGGAACATGAAAAGAGGCGAGCATCCCTCCACACGGGATTTTAAACGATGCTCCCCCGGTGAATGGCGGAACTCACAGGATGACAACAAGATCAGCTCAGCCCTGCCTCAGCTTCGAAGCAGCGCCTGGCTCTGGGCTAGTCACAGTGCAGGCTCTCGTGAGAGCTGGGGTTTTCTCTCCCATGTGTCTTCTCGCCCAGATTGCCTCTCCTGTCCTACTCCTATCTTTGCCCTGACATCTTACTTTATTTAATCTCTGGGAACAAAAGTTCTGTCAGAATGTACCTGAATCTTTTCTTCTAGGGCTAAAGTCAGTGACTTTTGGAGAACCTTGCTTTTCTTCAGTCTATTATGTATGACTCATGTCTATTCATTTACACAGTCTGCCGGGGGCAGAGGGGAGACCAGAATTAACACTGTGAAGGGTTAAACTACTGTGTTTTTGCTTGTATTGTTGCCAAATGCAAGATCACTAAATAATGCATCTCTATTAGTGATCAGACACAATTAAGATTTTAACTGTTGACTTCAACGGCAAAATAATTATTTTTTAGGAAATCTATTTGTGGAAAAAACTTGAATATAAAAATCACATAAATAACCTTTTAAGAATACAGACGATCGCTCAAAAGATAAGCACACGGTTTTCAGGATGAGTTCAAGATTCTAGATGCTTTGACCATCTTTATAATACAAGCATTGCCATTCACCACCTCCACAGTAATCAGCTCTACCATTTAAAAAATATGTAAATGATATATGTATAGATTATATATAAATATGTATAATTAAAATATATATATTATATAATAGGGGATTAAGAGCATTGGTTTTTAGGCCAAAATGGTTGAGTTTAAATCCCAGCTCTGCACTAGTTTCAGACCTTGGGAAGTTACTAACATTTCTTAGTTTCAGTTAAAGCAAAGACAATGCGAACTGCTGCATAAGCTTGTTAGGAGATATAAAGAAAAGGTGTTGGTAAGGCACAAAGCATCATGTCTGGCATGTAGTAAGGACTCAGGGTGTTTATTTACTATTAGAATAACAAAGCTGGATGGGAATTAACTACTGCCTTTATTTCTTGGACCAACCTGGGGACCAGCCACTCTACTCAGAGAACCCCTGATCTATATAGCACTGGAGAATAGACTCATTTGAATATTACGCTGAAAATTCAAGTTGGCTTTAGCAGGAGTATGATTGAATTGACCAGTGACTATTTCTACTGCTTACCACCATGAAGGACTGTTAGCTCTAATTGCAAGATCTATCAATGCAAGATCTATCTGGAAAATATTCTTCCCAAGGGTGGACAGAAAGCTTTTTAGTCACATAAACTTTTTTCATCCTTTGACTTCAGCAACTAATTGCTAACTGACCAAACTGAAATAGCCATTCTGTACTTAGAGAGTTCTTAATTGATTCGCAGGTAGTGTTAGAGGAAATACATAAGGAGTTTCTTAATTTTGGTGAAATCTAGATACTCTAGATACTGTGTGAAAACGGGAAAGCCTGAAGTTCCTATAACTGATAACGTTCTACATATTTCCATATTGAATCCCACCACTTTTAATTGTGCATAGGGATGCTTGAGAGTCCATGAATAAATGTGCTATAAGGCAGATGATAAGAGTGGTCAAAGCTTGTTGGCTGTTGATAGGCTGCAATCTATGGCTTTATATTTTTTCCTGAGGCTAGAACCACTTGTTTTATATTTAACATATTTACACATTAGAGGTTCAATGATAAATATGGAAAAGAAGCTGAAATTTCTTGAAGAGATAAATTTGATAGGATTTTTTTTTTAAAGAGTCAGGGTCTCACTTTGTTGCCCAGGCTGGAGTGCAGTGGCTATTCACAGGTGTGATCATCGTGCACTGCAGCCTTGAACTTGTAAGCTCAAGTGATCCTCCTGTCTCAGCCGTCTAAGTAGCTGGGACTACAGGAGCCCACGACCGCGTAGGCTTATGATGGGAATTTGTGAGCAACTCTTAATAGTGTTAAACCACTGTGTGGTTTCTCTTTGTTCATTGTATTTACTTCTAAAATTCAGTGCAAGCTTGTAAAAAGGTCAACTAGAATTTGGCTCTCTATAGGAAGGAAACAGTCAGCAATTCTCCATCCAGTCAGACCAAGCTCTTCCATGTCTGGATATCTGTGCCTTGCGGATCTGAAGCTTTTCCTGTCTGAGCGAAGGCAACATGATTCCTTGGCTAGAAATCTGGTTAGTGTAACTTTGTGGATAAGATGTTATGTCAGACCTTGTTTTGAATCTTGACTACCTACTTACTTGTCACTAGATTTTTGGCAGGTTTGGAAGGTTCTTTCAGAATCTTCATTTTATAAATTATAATAAAAAACCTACCTTAAAGGGTTTTTGTGAATATTCATTAATTTATATATAAATATCCAGTTCTGTGGCTAGTATATATTAGGATGAACCATATAGCATTGCCATTTTCAAGTCCAAATTGTTGCAATTCATAATTCCATGTGGTTCAAACAAATAGAAACCTCTCAATAAATGGTAACTATTATCTTAACAGAAACACTAACTTGCTTAGTGACTTTTTACTTTAAATATATAGTATATAATTTATTCTCATTTCCCAAGTAGCTTTGCATTTTGTTATACCATGGTTTATTCTTGCACAGATTTGGATAAACCATAAATCAAGTCATATAGTTCAAATACAAATTATTGTGTGGGTATAACATAAACATGTTAAGAATGGAACTGTTAATTTTCTTGATTGCTTTACCCAGCAATAAAAAATCTGTTCTTCCACAAGTCTTCTCCAAGTGGATGACACTCTCTCCACTCCACTGCTCAAAGGAGAAACCCACGAGATCTCTGTGCTTTCTCCTTTCTTTTCATTCCCCAAATACAACCCATCAGCAGTGCTTATTGGCAATGTCTTCGAAATTTATTCCTGATCCACTGACTTCCCATAATTTGGCTATCACCCTAGTTCAAACCTCCAGCACCTACTATAATAGCCTATGTGGTAATCTTTGACACCTACAATACATTCTCTAAAGTGAAAGTGATTTTCTGAACAAGGAAATCAGTACATTTTCTGAATTAACCAATTAAAACCTTTGTATTGTCTCCCATTACCCAGGATTAAATCCCAAGTCCTTAACCCTGGCCTTCAAGGCCTTTCATGACCTGACCGTGACTACTTCTGTGACCTAATCCAAACCATTCTCCTCACTCCCTGCTCCCCAAACACACTGGCCTTTGTGCTGTTCCTTCAAGTGAACACCCCAAGCTCTTTTAGGCTCTGGAGATTGGCAGTAGTAAATGTTTCCCTCCCCCAATCTTCGAATATCACTTCAAGCAGAGCTTCTTTGTTCACTCTAAAGTATCCTCCCACCTGCCTACGTTACCTTTTAGTGTATTTGTTTACTTGCTTATTCTTTGCAATGTAAGAATTTAGGAATGTAAGCTCCATGAGGCCTTGGCTCTTATGTTTTGTTCAATGCTGTATCCCCAGCACCTGGAACAGTGACTGGCACAAACTGCCTTATCTATTTTGAATAAACGAATGGACTAAGAAAATACAAATTAGACTGAGGATTAATTACTGGCTTAAGATTTCATTATGATTTTTAAACAGTCAATGTGATGGCTGATCTGCAAAGATGTCCCAAACAATACTGCCCCTCACTACAGTTGCATGTTACTCCTCCCATCAAGAGGTGGAGTTAGTGTCCCTTCCCTTCTCATCTGGGCTGGGTCTGCGACACTCCAACAGAATGTGGAGGAAGGTCTAGGATGTCTGAGCTCAGACTTTAAGAAGGTCTGGCAGCTTCTGTTTCTCCCTCTTGGCCCCTGTACTTCTACGAAGACGCTCTGGAGGACGACATCATGTGCAGAGAGAGACCACACAGAAGAGCACCGGCCTCAGCTGCCACTTCACAGCAAACTCGTGAGAGACCCCAAGTGAAACCTATAGAAACTCTGCCCATCCAGTCCATAGAATTGTGAGATATAATGAAGGGTTTTGTTAAGCCTCTCAGTTTTGGAGTGGTTTATTATGTAGCAATAGATAAAAGTCAAGAACATTTTCATTTATTATTAAACAAAATTATACATTATAGCAACATTAGGGTAATTCCACATTAACTAATTCACCAACATCAGGCCCCTCTAAATAGTCCAAGTGTTTTACTTGTCTATATGCTCTTCCAGTTCTTTTTTCCTACATTGTTAAAATCGTAATATAGATTAATTTTCCTTTTTGTCACTTTGAATGAATTTTATAATATTCCACAGAGTTTTTTCTAGTCCCTTCCAAATGGGATTTGGTTTTTTTAACTATCTGTCTAGACACAGTAGTATCCATGTCATCACTGTTCCTTGCTGGAGAGGGGCCCTAGGAATCATACAGCACACACGAGAGCCGACACATAAGGCAATCGAGCATTGATGGCATATTATGTACAACGGCTAGACTCAGATTGCTCCTTCCCTCAACCCTTCCTTCTTTCAGCCGGCCCTTAGAAGGGGCTGGTGAGGGAAGCTGGGAAGAGATGAAATCTTTGGAGGTTTGTTGGTTATATAGCTGAGAGATCGGCTGAGAGATTGATTTGATACCGGACCTTGGGTCGAAGGGTTTTTTTCTTTACTTTTTTTTTTTTCCTGATCTCCTTCCTTTTCCTTTCTTGTTGCCTTCTACTTGGAAGGTGACTTTGACTCTGGGAAGCTAAGAGGGACTATGGGTTGGGGAAGAGAAAGAAAGCAAGATTTGCTTAATATTTGTCCCAAGAGGCAAAGGGGAACTTTTAGTTTCCTTCTTAAGTGGTCAGCTCCCTTGAAGGGACTGGGATGGGCGTGGGGCTTCAGGGAAGAAGGTGTGCCTATAAATAAAGATGTTAGATTTGCCCAAAGCACTAACGCCCTTCCCTCCCCTCCTTTCTCCTCTCCCTACTTCTGCTGGTGAGGGGGACAGAGATATAATGATGGTAACAGTGACTGTGGATATGATGGTTTTTCATTTGGTTTGCCAACCAAGGAGGGCTGTGGAGGAGGGAGCCGGGGGGTGTAAGTCAAATGACCTAGGGCTGCTAACACCATTAGTTCAAGCACTATCTCTATGGGTTTGGGTGGGCTGTCTTGCAGTATCTGCCATTATTTATAACATTGTCTCTTCAGGGAAATTATTCTGTCTTTCACACGGCTGACCTACAAATGAATTTGGAAAGGATAATATAAAGGAGGGTAGAGTATTTTACTTCTAGCAGCAATTATAACCACCAGAGGGCATAGTTGGATTAGGAAGAGAAAGAAAGAAAGGCAAAACTTGGGTATAACCATGCAGCACTGATTTTTTTTTAATTGTGAAAAACACAATCTGAGATTTACTCTCTTAACAAAATCTTAAGTGTACATTATTATTACCTATATGCCCATTGTTGTATAGCAGATCTCAAGAATTTTTTCATCTTGCATGACTGAAATCCTATACCCATCCATCTGCAACCAATATCCCCTTCTCCCAGCCCATGGCAACTTCCATTTGACTTTCTGCTTCCACGTGTTTGACTACTTTAGATACCTCATATAAGTGCAATTATGCAGTCTTTGTCTTATTGAGAATGGTTTATTTCTCTTAGCACAATGTCCTCAAAATCCATATTGCAGCATGTGACAGGATTTCCTTCTTTTAAGACTGAATAATATTCCATTGTGTGCACATACCACGTTTTGTTTATCCTTTCATCCACTGAGGGACATTCAGTTTGTTTTCACCTCTTGGCTATCGTGAATAATGCTGCAATGAACATAGTAGTACAAATACCTTTTCAAGATCCTGTTTCCAATTCTTTTGGATAAATACCCAAAAGTGGTATTTCTGGGTTATACAATAGTTCAATTTTTAATTTCTTTGAGGAAACTCCATACTGTTTTCCATAATGGCTATACCATTTTACATTCCCACCAACAGTGTACAAATGTTCAAATTTCTCCACATTCTCATCAACACTCGTTATTTTATATCTTTTTGCTAATGGCCATCCTAACAGGTATGAGGTAATATTTCATCATGGTTTTGATTTGCATTTCCCTAACGATTAGTAACTCTGGGCATCTTTTTATATACCTGTTAAACATCTGTATGTCTACTTTCGAGAAATGTCTATCTAGGTCCTTTGCCCATTTTTAAATCAGGTTATTGGTTTTTTTGCTATTGAATTGTATGAGTTCCTTATATATTTTGGATATTAACCCCTTATCAGATACATGGCTTACAAATATTTCCCCCATTCCATAGGCTGCCTTTTACTCTGTTGATTTATTTGCCATGTGGAAGTTTTTAGCTTGATGTAGTTGTCTCACATGCCTATTTTCCCTCTGGTTGCCTATGTTTGTGGTGTTATATCAGCATTGATTCTTTTTTTTTTTTTTCTGAGAACATTCCTTTTTATGTGGGCTTCAATGGCTTTTTTTTTTTTTTTGAGACAAAGTCTCACTGTCTTGCCCGGAGTCAAGTGCTGTGGCATCAGCCTAGCTCACAGCAACCTCAAACTCCTGGGATTAAACGATCCTTCTGCCTCAGTCTCCCGAGTAGCTGGGACTACAGGCATGCGCCACCATGCCCAGCTAATTTTCTCTACACATTTTTAGTTGTCCGATTAATTTCTTTCTATTTTTAGTAGAGATGGGGTCTCGCTCTTGCTCAGGCTGGTTTTGAATTCCTGAGCTCAAACAATCTGCCCGCCTCAGCCTCCCAGAGTGCTAGGATTACAGGCGTGAGCCACTGCGCCTGGCCAGCATTGATTCTTAAACTTTTAAAATTCCCGCAAAACAGTTAAATTATTTTTCACTGTCATGCTTCTTTAATATGTATTAACATAAAATTAGGTGTAAGAAAACCCCTACGCTCTTATAAAATCCAACACAAATTTATAATCTAAAAGTTTATTAAATTAAGTCCAAATTAATATCAATATAGTGTATGATGTTTTCTCGGAAACTATTAATACATCTTTCTTGCAGGTGAATATGGTACAATGCTACAACATAAGACCCTTGAATTCAGCATCCTTCTGTGATCACGGTTCACTTTTATCTTTCAGAACTGCGACAAGTCTTTATTTATCGGCCCTGTTGTCTTTTGACTTCTACTTGGCTTGAACAGTTCACTATGTGGGAAGTCTACTTTTGTTTTCTTTTTGGCCAGGGACACTTAAAGTTCTCCCACTTAGGGACAAACAATGGATCAATGTAAACAATACAGACACTTAAATCACAGGCATTACATTGAAATGAAAACAAAACTTTAAATTTTCAAGTAAACTCCACAGACTTTCAAGTTGAAATCTAGAGACCCTAATTTGAGAGGCTCTGCTCATACAAGATAAGGGGCTCAAAGTGCTTCAGGTAGGGTGAACTAACACCACAGTTTACCTGTGTGGGCCCTGGTTGATGCCTTTTCCCCCAATACCTCCTTTCAGTTTCAAAAGTGTCCTCATTTGGATGATAAAGTATTAATATAAGATCATACACCCTGGTTATAGCCAGTTCTGGCCTAAGGTTTTAGGATCAGGAAAGACCTGTGCCTTAGAGGCAGAAGTCAGGAAACAGAGAAGTCAATATCATTTACAGAAGTTTCATATGCTTCCCTCAGGAAGCATATCTAATCCAATATGAGTGAAGCTTTGAGGGTCAAACCAAACTTCAGATACATTGTTTACATCTCCTTTTGTGACTCAGAGACCGCAGTGGTTTCTCCTACTCCCAAACCCCTAAAACACCACCTCAAAACACAGGCCATAAGAAAGGAAATAAAATGAAAGATTTCATCACAATTTGGATCCTCTGACATCTGAGAGCATATAAGGTCATTTTAGAGTAGAAGGAGTGAAACTTCTGAAAGGGTCACATTTAAACAGAAGAGCTGGAAGACAGGACAGCAGTTTTGCAACCATATGACATAATTTGGCTGACATTGTGGGTAGGAACTGCTACACAACAAAATGATTCCTCAATGGCAAGTCTCAAGCCTAAGTCCAATTGCCAACATGACTTCAGATGGTTCAGTATTAACAACAATGAAAAAATGACATGAAATAGCAATTTTTAAGGAGAGTCAGAAAGATTTCTCTAAAAAATACATAAAGTATTTCGAGAAAAAGTGTGTGTCTGTGTGGGAGTATATGGTGTGTGTGTACTGCCCCAGATCGAAGAACCAAAGTGGAACAAACTGAAATGTGCTGAGATTGGTTCGTTGGAGCAAAACTAATGAGAGCATCCTGGCAACCTCAAGTCCTCATTCCTTGACAGGGTGACTATTATTAGCATTATTTCATATTTATCAAGCCCCAACTGGGACACCATGTCATAATGGGCAGGGAAGGAAGAGGGGAAAATGCACCATCTGTCCCTGGCATTGGCACTCAGCATGGGAAAATGTCTTGTCTTAAAAGTTGTCTATCAGAAGGTTTAGGAGGTTTCATATGATTTTCAAGGATTTCACTGCTCCAGAGAGAAATCAATTTAACAAGCATCTATTCTGAGTTTGTTGGTTGATTAGGGTATACAAAAATAAGTAAAACTGGGTCTCTGTTGTCAAGGATTTACACTCTAGTCAGCTAAGTTTTCTACACTAAATTATTTGAGTATAACCTGCAAAATTTTTGCCATATTATTTACTCAATATTTTTCTAATATCACTTAATAATTTCCCTATATCTTTACCTAGCTTAGCCTTGTCCTAAAGAATATCTGGGAAATCAAGTATTTGATGTTCTAAATATATACTTTTAAATATTCATGTGTACATATTTCTAATGTATATTTAAAAAGAAACACATTTAAAAATTTTTTTTTTATTTCAGCATATTATGGGGGTACAGATCTTTAGGTTACATATGTTGCCCTTGCCCCTCCGCTCCCCTAAAAATTTTTAAATGTCTCTTCCTTGGATTACCTAAAGTTATCTTTGAACTACTCTATGGGAGGGGCCATAGTAAGGAATACGCAGAAAAAATATACAGGGACAAAATAAGTCAGATGTCAGAAGTATAAAGAAAGTGTTTACAGGAAGTCACAGGAAGAAGAGCCTAATTCTGATTGGGTATATCAAGGAGGCCTACTTAGAAGATTTGGTATTAGATGAGCTTTTAAAAAAATATCTAAGTATGTAATATTTTAAAGAACTAAAGTAATATGGCAAAATGATAAGATTTGACAAAGCTTGGTGGCGCATTCACAGATATCCCTATATTAGTCTCTTTTTTTTTTTTTTTTTTTAGACTAGTCAAGTGCACGAGAGAGGAGGGGGGTTAAGTAGTAGAACAAGGAGTTCAATCTGTAACTGACTGTGAACAATCAAGGGAGATAATTCACTACCTTCGGACCAGCCAATTTCAGGAGCTTTTAATTTGTTATCTTAGCCTTCATACCTACCTGGTGGACTCTTACAGCCTGCTTTGGAGCTGTGTTTAAAGTTTGGTTTTGATGTTAGCCAGCAAAAATTCAAGATGGTGGCTACATCGGTTCGAATGAGCACACAAGAAATTTAATAAAGTGGCAAAAACAAAACTACATTGAATGAAAATCATGCAGGGAAACTGACCTGCATAAAGATGTGGAGGGGATTCTACAAGAAGGAGATAATGATATTGTCTTATCTTTTTTTTTCTTTCCTGGGGTGTGTGTGTATGTCTCTCTCTCTCTCTCTCTCTCTCTCTCTCTCTCTCTCTCTGTCTTGAAATTTCTTTCCCAACATTTTATTTTGAAAATTTCAAATCTGTGCTGATTGGGAGAATTGTAAAACAGACACCTTATGTCCTTTATCTAAATTCGCCATTTGTTCTAAATTTGCCACATTTACTATATTGCCCTCTTCCGATTATACGTATAAGTTGTACATATTATATAAATTTTTCCTGAAGCATCTGAAAGTAAGCAAAACATCTTGAAACTTTACCTCTATTTCACTATCTATCTCCTAAGAATAAGGACATTCTTCTATATAACCGTACAATAATAATACTATTATCACATCTAAGAAATTTATCAATAATTTTATAAAATTATCTAATAGCCATCTGTATTCAAATTTTCCCACCTGTTCTAAACTATTTTTTATAACTCACATCTGTGCCCCTAAATCAGTGTCTAATCAAATTCACTTCATGAATTTGGTGGATAATTTTTCTTTTATCCTGTAGAACATTATTTGGTTTTTTTTGAAATGACTTTTTGAAGAGCCCAGACTGGTTGTGGTATAGAATGTCTTATACTCTGGACTCATCTGTTTTTTCACAGGGCTGTTTAACTTGATCCTCTTTTCCTGAAAATCATTAGATCTAGAGGCTTGTTATTAGATGAAGGTTAACATCTTTAGGCAAGCATACTACATAAGTGATGCTGTTCACCTGATATTACATCACGTCAGAGAGCAGATGATGGTACTTTTTCCACGATTCTCAGTGCTAATTCTGATTTCTTGGGTAGGGTGGTAACCAGACCTAACCAATGTCGATACAGACTTTGAATTAATAAGCCATCTGTGGACTGGTACCTGGGTCCTTTGGGAACATCCTGTTCTAGCCATCCTTTCATCCAATGGGTTGAAGATCCATGGATAATCCTTGGCCTGGATCAGTTATTACTTTGGGACATTATCTGATATTTTTTACCTTTTGCTTTCTCTTCCTGAATTCTCTGTGTGTATGATCTAGGCCTTCATATTTTTGCAGTGATGGCTTTTAGCCACTTCCTTAGTAGTCAACTGGATTTTGCTGTGGTAACAGATTATGTTAAATATTTTTTTCTTGTTTTTGGGATAAGAAAGAATAACTTTAGCAGAGCATTTACTACGTGCTAGTACCACACAGCCTCCTTATATGTAGAACTTCTTTCACTTTCTTCTTATACAATAGCTCAGACTAGTGAAATGACTTGTGCAATGTCAGCCAGCCTCTATGGTGAAGCTAAAATCAATCCAGATCTGTCCGGCGTAGAGCCAGGGTTTTTCAATCCTCCACATTCCCTGTGATCCGCCCTGGCTGTGCCTCCCACCCTGCAGTTCTTACCTTGGGCCACAAATGCCTGCCTAACTAGGTAGGTCCCTAAGCAAGGAAAGTCAGCCAGGAATCTGTGCAGCTGGAGAAACACAAGCCACCCACATCTAAAGGAGCAGGGGCTACTGGACCTTGGACAAGTGGACTGTGCTCTGCCAGAAATCTGGACCTTACATTAACCATTGGACTTTTTTTTTTTTTTTTTTTTGAGATGAGGTCTTACTCTGTTGCCCAAACTAGAGTGCAGTGACATCATCATAGCTCACTGCAACCTCCAACTCCTGGGGCTCAAGCGATTGTCCTGCCTCAGCGTCCTGAGTAGCTGGGACTATGGAAACATGACACCACGCCCCGCTAATTTTTCTGTTTTTTGTAGAGAAGAGGTCTCACTATGTTGCTCAGGCTTGTTTCAAACTCCTGACCTGAAGAAATCCTCCTGCCTCCGCCTCCCAAAGCACTGAGATTACACGCTTGAGCTACTGCACCCAGCCCATCCTGACTTTTTAATGGTGGCGACTAATTGATACATTCTGAAACCTAAAATTTATAGATTCTGAAACCTCAGCACCAACACTGCTGCTGGCTAAGGCAATCTTGGGTTGGCCACCTTTGTTTATAAATGGAATTCATTGTCATTTGTTTGTATGTTTGTTTTTAACCCCCTCTTTTAAACAGAAATTAGTGTGCTTGAGAAGTTATACTGTTTTAATTTGGGGAAGTATTTGGTTTTTGAAGAGGAAGAAAGTTTTATGGAAGTGTTATGTAACTGGACAATTTAATAACCCAAGGCATTATTATAAAGTCTTGGCTTTCTTAATTGGTAGGTTAACAGCACAGTAGGAGGTTTTTCATATGTAGATTTGAGAGAAAGCAAATACATATCCCCTTGAATATCATCTGCAGAGTTTTTCTTTTTCAAATTTTTCCGAGTCCTTAAGAGGGTGATGACATCTGTTGTACCCATCCTGCACTCGTCCTTCTTTGTGTATCTTTAACTGTGTTAACGTGCTACAGGAGACTCCGTAAGCTTGTTCCCACAAGAAGGGACCAAAGCAGAACTAGCAGATAAATAGCACTGCTTCTCAAGGTCAGTCCTGGCTGAGGATAAAGACCTAGTAGGTTCATTCTGATTGTTTTTAGAGTTATTCTTGAGTTTGGAGTGAGGGGCAACGATGCAGGTAAAAAGCTGCTCTCCTCTTAGTTCATCACGCAAGAATTTGGTTCTGCTTTCTCATTTTACAGATGAACCACCTGCGGCCCGGGAGGTTGAGTGGGGCCCAGGTCAGACCTTGCTATGGTTTGGATATGGGTTTTTTTGTCCTTACCGAATGTAATGTTGAAATTCGATCCCCAGTGCGGCAGTGGTGGAAGGTGGAGCCTAGTGGGAGGTGTTTGGGTCATGGGGGTGGATCCCTCATGAATGGCTTG